>JANHFT010002131.1:112770-127044 GCA_032467955.1 Pseudoxenodon macrops
TTTAACAGATTTAACAGTTTTAACAGGACCGGTTCTATGATGTCACCAGCTGCTTGCAACCTACTCTATAGAACCGGACCGGGAGGATTTCACCCCTGATTGTGATTCTACTTAATTGAGATTTGGCAGATAAGTGCCTGCCAACAATGGATGTGCATGCTCCAAATGGCAGGATTTTTACAGATCAGAAACCAACTTCTTACTCTTTCCTAGATAGTGTTGTATCTAAAGGTGAAGAACTATCAGTAAAAAAAATTTTTTTTTTAAAGTACAAAATTACAGGAGTAAAACACATTTACCACACTAGATTGAGTTCTGTACCTTTTGTATGCACATAGCTTCATTTCAAACCTGTATCTGAATTGTATAACTGCATCCTAAGAGACCTTCAGAATCAGTAAGGGGGAAAAAGCTCCACTAATGCATTGACTATCATGGAACCTGGATTTCTGGTTCAGAAGATAAGAGATCTAGGTCAGCTTAAAACTAATAACACATTTAAAGGAAGGAACTATGTTTGTTTCCTGCTAAAAATATCCATAACTGGCTGTGAATGTGCAGCAGAATGCAGTCACCATCGTTTGAAGACAGATAGTAGTTAAAGTGGAGATTAGTAGGGGGCTGTTGTGAGGCCTTGTTTGTGGATCCTCCACCAACTGATTCCTTCAAAATAAAATTAGTAATCTTAAATAATGTGTAAGCAATGTGTAAGCATACAGTATAGTTTGGCTCACATGTTGAGGAGCTCAGGAATGAAATTTTTGGTTCCCTGGTATGCCTTCAAATGAATGTTGACTCCTGTGACTCAAGTCTCTGCAATTTTCTTGGCAAGATTTCCATTGCCTCTTCCTAAGGCTGAGATAGAGTAACTGGCCCAAGATCATTTAGTTGGTTTCATATCTAAGATAGAACTAGAACTCATAATCTAGTTTCTAGCCTGGTGCCTTCACCACTATGCCAAACTGGTTCTTCCCTGATGCAGAGCGACAAAATATGCCTCCTCCATTTATAGCTGCTGCCACAATTCTGAGTAACAGAATAATAGAGCTAGAAGGGGCCTTGGAGGTCTTTTGTCCAATCCCCTGCTCAAGCAGGAGACCCCATACCATTCCAGACAAGTGGCTGTCCAGGGTCTTCTTCAAAGTCTCCAGTGATGGAGCATCTACAATCTCTGAAGGCAAGATGTTCCACTGGTTAATTGTTCTGTTGGGACATTCTACATTGCTTCTCTCCTTGATTAATTTCCAACCACTGTTTCTTGTCTTGCCTTCTGCTGCTTTGGAAAATAGGATGAACCCCCTCTTCTTTATGGCAGCCATTCAAATATTGGAATACGGCTACCATGTTATCCCTAGTCCTTCTTTTGACCTAGTCCTTTCTTTTCCCTTCTTGTGTTGGTTTTATCTTTTTTTTAGGAAATGATGTACATGTGGAATGGATTTACAGTGCTGGGCAAGCAGCAAGAGTTGTTGGAAGGAACCTTAGGCACTCTGATGCAGGCTGAGAAGCAGCTACAAGAAGCACCAGGTAGCACGCTGGCTTCCTACACGTAGAGCAAAGTTGGTGTCAACAGACAGAAGTTCCCAAGCTTAGCAAAAGAGACCTCATCAGGTTCCTTGACCCACCTTATCTTTCAATTTAAATACAGGAATCAGCAGGCTGCAAAAACATTGGCATAATCTTTATTTCCAAAATGACTCTGGTTTACAGAAAATAAGAAATGGTAAACAACCGAAGCCCATGTTTAGGAAAAGAATCATTCTAAAAGAAACACCTGGAATACGTTGTAGTTGATCAATAAGTGTTTTAACTTGTTTTGTCCCTCTTGGTGACTTTTTTTTTTAATGAATAGGCAAGCTCCCCACCCCAGCATCCATTTCGCATGAGCATCAAACATGATTTTAACATTTTAAATAAGCCTATCAACTCAAAAAAGAAATCATGCATATTAAAGTGTTGGGGATATTTTGGGAGAAATGGAGAATTAAGGAGAAATATGTATATCAAACCAAGCAGCAGGGACAAAAGTCTATGTTAAAGTCAGGGAGCTATTTTTCATAGAAACTTTCCTCTCCCCCAACCTTTTTTCAGTTTTTGGTAGAAACTGCCCACAGGCTTTGGGAATACCTTTTGTGAATCCCTGCCATCTAGAACCCCATTCTATTGCCTGGGCATTCTTGTTTACCCTAATACCAAATTATGGTGCTTTTGGTAAGACGTAGTTTAGCAGATACTTTGTCCCTGAAAATAAAGTTGAATTAGCTTGGGTGACTTTCGGTCAGCCAGTCTCTCAGATCAGCCTGTTGTAGTGAAAAATTGAATTTTTCCTGCATTGTACAGAAGAATCAATTAGATAAATGTTTATGGGCCCATCCAGCTCTATAATTCTGTTTTATGTACCATATGAATCTAAAGTCCTGGAGGAAAAGTGGGATATTCATCTGATTTTTAAAAATAATATCTCCTGGTAGGGGAAAGGGGAATCTATTTTTGCAGTTTAGCTCTTTGGCATCACAAACAAGCTGTTATAGATGTGCAGGGAGATGTATGGGCTCCGTTTTTACCCATACAAGCAGAGTGAGTAACCTGCCAGCTACATGAATAATACAAATGGAAATATTGCCAATTAACCTTTCTGCAAAGTAGAATATGCAGTAACTGCTTAGCCTGGTTAACCTTTCTTCTGCTCTTTCCATTTCTCTTTCCACAATTTCCTCAGCCAGTGAGTACCAGGTAGATGACCAGTGTCTCGTATTACTTCTCAAAGGTCTCGTCTTCAAGCATTTGCACAGTTTGACAGAGGCTAAAGCGTGCTTCAGTGCTATCCATAGCAGGTATGATGCAGGTCTCATTGATCAAAAATATAAAAATTTGGGAATAAATTGGGGGTGGGAAGTGTGAGGCATTGTTGACTGATATGGGAACTTAATTCCAAACTATCTGGAGAGCTTAGATCAGGGAAAGCTGCACCACAGCCAACCCTGGAAAGCTTCCAGCTTTCTATCTGCTTACAGTGAGAAGAAGATCAGGTATGATCATTACTTGGTACCTAATGCACTATTGGAATTGAGTCTGCTGTATGTGGCCCAAGGCCAAAATGAAGAGGCTATGCAGTTGCTCCGCAGAGCCAAGTAAGTAAACACTCAGCATATCTCATAATATTTTTCCCTGGAAGATATAGCTACTTCATAGCTTAACACCATTTGAGACAGTTTTATAACCTCATTGAGAAAAGGGTCCAAAGGTGCTTGCTAGCTACCTAGTTATGTTTTCCTCTGTTCCCCAGGTTCTTAGTAAGTTTAAGTAGGACTAAGAACTAGCAAGTTCTCAGTTTAGTTACTCTGAATCAAACCACTTGGTTAGTAATTTAATAAGCAAATGTGTATTTCCCAGGCTTGTTCATTGCATTTCTTTTTATTGGATCACATTCATCTAGCCTAGACATTTATTTATTTAAACATTTACATAGCTGCCCATTTTTCAACCATCTTTGAGTAGACCCCAATCAAAAATGAAAAAAAAACACCATATAAAATCATTTTAAAAACTATAAACCTCAACCAGGTAAAACATAAAATATTAGAAATAACAAAAACCTGCCAGCCATCTATACTAATGTACCACCATCTAATGTTCTCCTGATCCTTGGGGGGAAAAGCCAGGTCTTCAAAGCCTTAAAGAAGGCTAAAAAAGTGGAGTCCTGCCAAACGTCAAAAGGCAAGTGTTCCATTGGACAGGGGCTGCCAGGGAAAAGGCACAATTCCTAGATCCCAACAGATGACAACATTTGGGGAAGGAACTAGGAGTGTGCTCATCCTATCTGACCTGGTAGGATGCTTAGCTGTCCTTTGGACATCTACCTTAGGACACATCTACAAAATATCAAATATTATCCTGTAAGATGATACCTGTATTCCTGAAATAGTTTTTGGTGTAAAGAATACATACATGTTTGATATAAGGGATATAACAATTGTTGAATGCTTTTCCCACCAGGAACAACTACAAAAATTATTCAATGGAGTCACGAACACTGTTCCGGATCCATGCTGTATTGTCCAAACTTAAGGCCAGCCAGGAAGAAAATGATGCAGATGGAACCAGTCCTTCCTAAGGCAACAGGTTTCCTCACAAACTGTTGTTAGGGGTGCTTGGACCAAAGAAAGAACTGCCAAAATATGAGGGCTTGGGATGACATCTTCCTCCTGGGGTGGGCCTATATGAAGGAGTGTATTTTAATTGTACCACTGGGCTTCTGGCCTAGTGTTCGATGTCTTACGATGAGCATGGATGGGTCTTACCTAACTGGATTTCAGCGTACAAAACCAGGGAATAGCTATGAAAACGTTGCTTGCTAATTAATGAAGCTGACAGGAGCAGCCTATCCTCAATATTCTATGATATATTCTGTTGGTCGACCCAAATGAGGGCTACATTTGTCCTATTTTCAGTCCTGTTCAATCTCATCATAACTTTGAAATAACATGGACATTCCAGCTTCCTAATGTTGTTGTTGTTGTTTTTTTCCATGTGAAATCCTCACCCACTTTCTTTTTCAGTCTGTGCTCCTTATCCAGCAAGGCACGTCAGATGGTTCTTCTTGTCACATTGGGAATGAACTTAATAGTGCAATTAATTCAGCAAAGGCTTCCAGTTTTGGCTGGAAACATAATAGAACCTCAACTCTGCAGTGGCCTTCTCTTTTTCAAAAGAACAGAGAATGTTTTTTTTTAAAATGAAACTTAATCAGCTCAATCTCTATTTAAGAATATTTCTAAATGTTGGAAAGTGATTTAAAATGTTTACAGCATTGGGGATGGGTATAAACGATTTGGCCAAAATTCCTTAAATCAGGAAGTGGTTTATATTGCAGAATGATGAATAGTAACTGGACTTAGACATTTTCAAAAGCTTATGGCTACTTCCAGAATTCTGTTCACGTCAATATTCGCCCCAGTATTTTCTTAGCTGATCAATTTGGCAAAAACAGCTGATAGATCTTATCAGCTTTCAATCTGATTATTGTATTAACAACCAAGATTGGTTCCACAGATTCACTGGGCTATTGAAATATGGTTTCATTTTCTTTTTTAAAAGCAGTTTCAATGCCTTTTTTGGTTGTCTCATCCACCCAGAACACTTCTTGCCATACTGTTACTCAGGACTTGCTTATTAGATATACAGCTAAGCCAATGTGGTTTTTGTTGTACTTGTTTGCATTCTTTATTTTAAAATTACATTTACTATAATTAGCATTAACAATGATGGAAAGGCAAAAAGGGGACATTTTGGCATCTCTTCTTTTATTGTGTGGTCATGTCATTTGAACATGCTTTCATTGTTTCTACTTGCTCTTCTGGCTTCCCTTACCTTTGTTGTTAGTATTCCTCCTAAGAACAATTTTCATGGAGTGAGTAAAGTCCATTATGTTAAATGGCATTTAAACTCTCAGTTCCTGCTACAGTAGCACTTAAATCTAGTAACAGAAACAGTGAACAGTTCATTTATTAGCCAAAATAGAATCAAATGACATTCTGAAGATAGGATATGGGTTAATCCCACTGACCAATACATTTCATACCCTTTGTGTTCCTGAAACATTATAGCATAAGATTTGTCCCAAATGTACTTTTCCAAAAAGCAACTGGCCTTTCTTAGTTTTTTCCCCCTGAACTACAGAATTGAAACAGTATCATTTGGATGAGAAGCAAAATGTTTTCCAAAAACCAAGAAAGTCCAGTAGCCTTTTAGAAAAGCACCTTTGGGAAAACCCTGACTTGCATGATTACCTCCAAAGTCATTAAACATTTAAGATTTGTTTGCCCAACATGGATCATATTCTTGTCCAATCTAAGAGCGAACTTCAACTAGATAATCTTATATCATATGTGGGTATATTAGCATAACCAGGCACAGAAAACCACATTTGAAAGTATGTAGATAATATAGTTTGGCATATTCTTCAATAACTGAATATAAATGAAATCAATTCTACTTCTGTTGTGTTATAGATTTATTGCTAAAACACTTATCTTTATTGTCACTTGAGTTATCCTGTTTGATGTTGGCTCTTTGTCATGTTTCATCATTATTCTCCTAAAGGAACAATAAAAATCATAGGAAGTGTGAGTCCATGGGATCTTATAAGCCACCTTGAAAACCAAGGTGACCCAGTGTTTAGGGTGCTAGACAAATAACAGTAAGAACCAGGTTCTAGTCCCCCCTTGGGCACAGAAACTAGCTGGATGATCTTGTCAATTACTCTCAGTTCTAGACTGGAAAGTTAAAATATCCTAGAAGTCGGCAATGACCAACCACTTCTGTAATGTTGCCAAGAAAACTGCATGGACCTGTAATCTTGCCAGGAGTCAAGATTAATTCAAAGATCATCCAGTCCAGGGATTGGATCTAGTCTTGGAATCCACTAAACTGCTCTGACAAGTGACAATCCAATCCTCATTTGAAAACTTCCAGCAAAGGAGGATTAAGCATTGCTTAATAGCGCTGGACATTGTGAAATTACTAACATTCAGCCTCAATTTCTTTGTTTTTTAATTTACTGGCTCTTGCCTTGCTCTCACCTTCATGAGAGAACACATTGACCCACTCTTGCACAACAGCTTTTTGGATTAGTTGATTATTGTATCCTTATTTTTCTCCTTTGCGAACAAAACATGCCCATACGTTAGATGAAGTGCTTGGTTTTCAGACCCATTAACATCTTGATAGCTTTTGTCTAACCTTAAACCAACATCTCAAAGTAGATCCTCAAAACAGGACACAATACCCCAAGTGGTCTGGTCAGCAGAGACTACAGTGGAATGATGATGTCCTGTGATCTGGATGCTTCTATTAATGTAGCTGAAGATTGCAATTGCCCTTTTAGATGTTCTCACATTGCTTACTCAGGTTCAGTTGATGACACAGTAGTATACCTAATTATCCCCACATAGCTATTATTTCTACTGCAGTACAAGGCTGTGTATTTGTTATTGCCTAATATCACTCTACTGGCTTTGTCCCACACACAAGCCTGTCAAGGTCAGTTTGAAGTGTGATTTTCATCCTAAAGCAATGTTTCTCAACCTTGGTGTCTTTAAGATGTCCAGATATCTTAAAGTAGCTAAGATCGTTACAAAGTATTAGGCATTCCTTTCAGCTTGTTTCATCTGCAAATCTGATTACCTTTTTCAGTCCATCCTGTAGGTTAAACAGCACAACCCAAAGATGAAGCCTTGGAGATCCCAATAAATCCTTAGAACCATTTACATATACAGTATTTTTACAGACATCTCAGCCCAATTGTCATGAGGAACAGGGAATTCAGACCTAATTCAGAACTTTGATTTATTTTGAATAGTTTCTCTTTGGTTCCCTACGGTACATTCATTAGAGCACTATCAAAATAAAAGACTATGCAGAGATTGAACGAAATTCTGCTCTAGTTTTGCCTCTAGAGGGAACCAGAGCATTAAATTACAGATACTGATAGAAATCTTTCTGAATCTGGACCTAAAACCTTTTCAGCTAAGCAGTTTGTAGTGAAGGCAGCCTACCATCTGCTTTTTAAACAATGCCACACTAAGCATCAGCCTCTCCTTCAGCTACAGTGTGCTTAGGGGAGTTAAGACTGAATTGGGTTATGTGTAGTGTCTTCAAAATTCCTCTGTTCAGGCACAACTATTTAGTGCAAAAAGTGTTCAGTGGATAACCCCCTCCCCCCATTTTTTTTTTTGCAATTTTGGTGGATTGTCCCTTTCATAATTATTGTAAGGAAAAATTTAAAACTGATGAACATCTGTAAAAGAAGGAGGCATCAAGCCAAAATCATTGTTTGCTTGGATGCAGTAAATGCATCTTATTTGATGGGCTCAATTATCCCAGTTGTATGGAATGCTGCAGGAAGCGTAATGCCATTCAATCCAGATTCTCAACATGAATTAAGCCAAAATGCTGAAAGGTATAGTGCTGAAAGGCTGGTATATAATTGTGAATGGAGCAGGGCAAATATGCAAAAATTCAGAGCAGACTTTCATAGCACAAGTCCATGTCTATTTGCGTGCATCCTTAGTGTGAATCCTACACACACTGAGAAGAGTGAACTTGGGTCAAGGAATGGGAAAAAAATGACAAGTTTATTGCTGGGCCCATTCAACTATTGTAGTATCTTTGTCGCCATATACAACTATAATAGATTCAATACTTTACATTTTTACCTTTAATAAGAGGCTGAAGGAATGAAGTTAGGGACATTCCTCCTTCGTAGCCATTACTGATGACAATGTTTCAAGTTAAATATAGTAATATTATCATTAAGAAATGTGCCAACAACGTCCAGCCAAAATTCTAGGCAATAATTAGGTCATAACCTTAGGGTGATGCTATGGCTCAGTAGTTCCAACTGGAGTGTTGGACTGTTGGAACACCTGAGCATCGTGTGAGGAGGCTCCCATCCTTGCCCTAGCTCCTGCTAACCTAGCAGTTCAAAAGCATACAAATGCAAGTAAATAGGTACCACTTTGGTAGTACCACAACCTCCAACTTATTTTTAGATGCCTAACAAATATATTTAACCACATTCTGCTATTTGGTTAAAAGTAATTTTTTTTAAACTTAAAACGCCAAATATATTTATTCAACAAATTGAATATCGCAGTCAGATAGTTCAGTAGTCCCCAAACTTTGCGGCTTGGCAGCCTGGTCGCGGGGGGACGGGACAGAGATGGACAGGGCTGCAAAAACAGTGCACTGGTATGCGCACACGCAGCTGCACTCACATAAGAGAGAAGCCTTTGGGGTGCCATTTCCTTCTCCATGCCAAAAGCTTCTGCAAAGGGACAGAAGGCCTGAAACAGCACAAGATTGCTCCCCCAAAGTGTTTTATCCCTTTGCAAAAGCTTTTGGTGTGGAGAAGAGAAGCATTTGGGAGTGCAGTCTCATGCGCCTTCCGACTCATGGAGGCTGCCCGATGCTTGAAAAACAGATCGGGTGTCCTGAATAGGAAGCCTTGGTGAGTCAGCAAAGCTGAGCAGGTCATGTTCATCCCACTGTTCCACCTTTGGAGCATCAGGAGCAAGTGGCTTCGTGGCCCAGTTCTGAATAGGCAACAGCCCAATAGTGGGCTTGGAGACCCCTGAGCTACATGGTGGAAACAGAGTTTACTCTTTTGAAAAAAGAAATTTAGAGAATGCATTCGCTAACAAAAATCCATTGTTGAAGCTCCAAATGGTCATGGCAGGGCAGAGAAAGGATTTTAGATTGTTCTGTACAGTGAAGTATTCCACATTCCATAAGAATTCTATGTTGGCCTTTAATGCATGATGAGAAGTGCAGTAAATTGATTGGGCCTCTGAGAATTATGTCACAATCTGTAGGCAGATTTATTTCAAAGACTGATAATACAATATTTTAGATATCCTTTTCTTCGTCCATCTCTTTCTTGTTATCTGGAGATGAGGCAAGAATTTTGCTTTCCATTGCTTTTTTGGCCAGAATCCCCCTCATACGTTTTTTCTCCTCCTTCTGCTCCATCCGTTTAATCTTTTCCCTTTCTACCACCATCTCTTGGAATTCAGGACTGTGATGATCCAGGTGATAGCCATATTGCTCCCGGGCCTCAGCCAGTAACAACCGCCGCCGTTCTTTTTCTTCCTGTTCTTTGAGTTTGAGTTTCTGTTTTTCCTTCTGCCAGTCTTCTATCATCTGTGGCATTTTGGCCATTTTGGCAGCAATTATCTCCTCTCTATAAAGCAAAAGACAAAACTATGAAACAAAACATTATACAGCTCCAGACATAGAAAGTATGTTTTTAATTTATTTTCAGCATTTTCACTTTAATGGGTGAATAGGTTCATACTAAATAGTTATTCTAACACCTAAGTGTACAATAGCTTTATATTTTAAAATATTCATTTTGGATAGTGTTCATAGAGATACCATAACACTGATCTAAAATATTGAGAGGTGTTCAATTTAACCTATTAAACCAACAATCTACAAATTGTATTTTATACCACTTGAGTCCTCAAAGTTGTGTATAATAATCCCAAAGTTATAATTGAGGCTCAAATCAGTGGAAATGTCACATAAATGCCATTTTACCTGCCATGTAACATGAGCATGTTACTCGAATTGCAAATGTGCTCCTTAAAAGAGCCTACAATTTCATATAGAATATATTTCTCTATAGCAGTATTTTCCAATTTTAAGATGTGTAAATTTCAACTCCCAAAAGTACCTAGCCAGCTGGGATTTAAAATCTACACTTCTTAAGTTTGTCAAGGTTGAGAAAAACTGCTCTACAAAAAAGTCATGTATCAAAATGTTACATTTTGTCTAGATTACTATACTGTGCCCTGATTCATTTGGCACTTCCACTTCATGAGAGGGATGAAAGAATAAAAACTCAGACAGCACCTGAAAAGAAGTTGCCTGAGCAAAGCACCTTTGCTCTGGAGCTGATTTACCAGGCTAGAGCAGCAACACTCAATTTTGCTTAGTTTTTATTAATACAAAGATTGTTTGCTCTAAATTTTATCAGATGTTTTGCTTCAAATGAGTACACCCAAAGAATGCCTGAGGATAGCTCTACCAGCATTCATTGAAATTACCAGGAGTAAAAAATGCCTACAAAGTAAACTACATTTAAACATGCAAAATGAAAAAACACAAAAAACTAAAAGGGCAGAAATAATTGCCCAAAAGATGGACACTGAACAAATGGATGCTGCAACTCACAAATCCTTATTCCCACACCAAAGGTATATAATTTTCATTTCATGTTGCTGCAGGAGGCCTTCCTCTATTTAGTCCCATTATTCTGCAACAACACCTCTGATGGGGTTTCGGAAAAAAGGGTGTGTAATTGGTCCTCAGGTCAGAAGCCCAAAGCCAACTCAAGGGCCATTCTCAAAGTGTGTGGTTTGTTGGCTGTGGAACCAAGCATTGACACAGCTTCTTTGATTAGACCAGTGTTCCTTAAAGTGTGGCTTCAGAGCCTGGGGAGCCTTCCGAAGAGCTTCCCAGAGGTCCGAGAAAGCAAAACGTTGAAACAGAAGCCTTAAAAGCAAAATATCTTTTGACGTCCTCCATAATTTAACTCCCAAAGCAAAAGTTTTAAGAAATCCCGGATTAGACTGATGTTAAGAAGAAGTTCTTCCCTTCTGAAACGACCCAGCGCCGTCCCAGCAAAGCCCGAAGGCTGAAAGTGCATCACGCAGGAAGGGCGCTCGCCCAAGGAGAGGCTTCCCCGCGTGGCTGCCCTCGGATCTCGCTAAAGGCGGCCGGCCACCCCCAACCTCCCTCCCTCCCTCCCTCCCGCTGCCTTCCTCACTTCTGTCGCTGCTTGGCTTCGGCCTCGCTCTCTTTGACATTCAGCGACTGCTGCATCTCCTTCAAGGAGGGGTACCAGGCTCTCTCCTCAGCTTCCATTTCCTGCAGCTTCTCCAGCGACGGCCACAACCGGGTCGGGTCTACTCCGGAGGCTTGCCCGTACCGGCCAAACAGCTTGGCCTCATATTCGGGTGTCAACTGCCAGGCCGGAGTGAGAGGATCGGCAGGGTCCGCCCGATAAATTCCCTTCAGTTGTGATTTAAGCGGCTTGGCGTTATACAGCCGGACGCCACCCAGCAGCAGCCGGCTTCCGCGGGCCGCCATGTTGCAATGCACATAGCAGGTGACCGGAAGTGTAGAGGGCGCCATCTTGAAATTAGCTCCCTCTTCCCATGGGCGGGGCCATCTTGGATGTCGGCGCATGGTGACCGCCATTTTGAAGTTTATTCCTCGCCGCGGGCGCCTCCATCTTTGGAACTTTCCGAATGGTCGTGGAGGTTTGCTGGGTGGCGGTGAAGGTATTTCGTCATAGAAACAGTGAACCCGTGACACAAAGTTGAACTTGATTCAGATATCATATTTTTCTTCTTCTTTGCATTATGTTTCTAAAAATTGCAAGTGTCTTACGACACAACATGTCTTCGTTAAACCGAAATTAGGATTTGGAGAGGAACGATGCATCTTAACGAGATTTGTTTACATGAGAATTTGCAGTTATAATTTTTCTGGAATCTCCTGCTAAGGTTCCTTAATTGCAGCGCGACTGCGGTCCGAGAAACAGGCTTTTGTCTGAGAAATTAATTCATGTGAGGGGCAAATGACATGGGTTTTCTAATTTGTTAACTAACATAGTTACTTTGTATTTTAATTTGATTTCCCCCATCTCTTTTAAAATTTTGTATGTTCTTTGTTGCGTTAACTATAAAAAGAGGTGAGCTGGGAGGAGTTTCTCTTCCTTTGTCATAGAAAGAGTTAATAAACTTCTTTTAAATGATGTACCGACTCAGTTGCTTATTGGGAAGGTAAACGGAGGCAGAACCTAGGGCCAGATTTGCCTTTCAGTGTGAAATATTTGGGTATCCTCTTACGGCTACTCTGTCCTTAACTGCAACTTGGAGAAATGCGGGTAGCTCGGCCTCTGGGGAGACCTGGCGCCTAATGTATTCGGCCACTTTGAAACAGTCTTGAAATTGACCAGATGAGGTTTTTTTTAAAAACCAAATGGGATGCGGCAGCGTAACAAGTGCAATCTATTGTAGACGTTTTTTCGTCAGACTTTCCTCGTTTTCAATCCTGCTTTCCCTAAATGTCCCTAAAGTTACAAGTGGTTTCATTTTATTGCAAGTTATGGTTTAACATCATCATGGGGATTTAACAATTTAATGTTAATGTAGGTCTGTGGATTACAAGTAGGATGCCATAGAAATGAAAGCCTTGGATGGACAATGAAATACTGTATAAATACAATGAAATACAGTATACAGTGAAATACAATAAAACACAGTACAATAATAGAAAGTGGGTCATGATAATAGTTTCTTTAAATATTTTTTAAATATTTCCTACATATAATGGAATATATAATGTATGTATGTATATAAGCCCATCCATGTATAATAAATCCTCAAATTATTAAGCAAAATACTATGAAAATTGCATGTTGGCAAATTGCACTTTTATGGTATTTTGGTTAAAAATTTGAGTCCTCCACAGATGAGTTTTATATATGAGTATCTACAGTACATTTATAGAAGAATACTACAGTGAAGAATAATGTAGGATAGACTACATATTGTAGATATTTTCTGACATCTCCAGCATTTTTATGTCAAACAATAATCTCTGATTATGATCATCTCCATTAATGAAATGTTTTATTTAATCCTCTAGCAGAAATCCTTTGTCAATCACCTGGAAAAGGCTAGGACAGGGGTGTCAAAGTTTCGTGGGCCAGCCTGGGAGGGGGGAGACGTAGGTGGCCCCCCCTTGCCCTGTTTTGGCTGGCAGATGTTGAAGGAGGCCGCCCAGGCTGAAAAAGGGGCACGTACCCCCCTGTCCCATTTTGGCTGCCAGAGGCACTGCCAGCCTTTGCTATTTCCAGGCCAACCCCACGGGCCAGATTTAAGCACCCCACGGGCCGGATGCAGCCCCCGGGCACCCCTGGGCTAAGAGAATAAAGTAAAAAACCTCACATCTTTTAATTAAAAGAAACATTTAAAAATAATTTGTCTCAAGCCCCACAATTGCATCATTCCATTTGTAATCATAAGACCATGACTTCCATACATTGACTTCATGTATCCAAGATACTACTGTATGATTATTTCAGAACTGCATGGTGAGCTAAATAATCAATAGTTTCAGGACATAACATGTCCTGCGCATCCAGTTCTGAGCATCCTACATCTTACTGTACTAAAATAAAAAAGTAACATTAAGTGAAAACACAGGAGGCCCAATTGGACGAAATCTTTAAATCAACAGTATTCTGACACAATGTGTCCCTTGCTTTTCTAAAACTTCCTTCCCTGTCTTCTGATTTAGTTTCCCCAGAGAAATGGACGGTTTTAAAACTCAATTTAGCAACAACTGAGATTCCAGTTGTAAATTAGATTTCTATCCAGAAAATTTCACGAATTGGAATCTAGTGCCCTTAGGGTTACCTAAATAGTGCAAATGTGTGGTGTGGAACTATTCAGGAGACCCTTAGGGCACAGATAAACCTCCAAGTGGCCTGAATGACCCTCAGAAATGAGTTCTAACAACCAGATGACTGTAAGAAATATAAATCCTTCTATTCTCCACCATTCAATCAGATCTGAAGAAGCTTCTTGGATGAGAAGTGAAACGTCTTCAAGGAAAAACAAAGTACCGTGTTTCCCCGAAAATACGACCTGTCCCGATATTAAGCCCAATTGGGCTTTTCGGCACATGGGCTAAAAT
>JANHFT010002132.1:90026-100617 GCA_032467955.1 Pseudoxenodon macrops
CCCCAAAAAAATCCCCCCCAAAATAAATTCCAAAAAAAGATGGCGGTGTCCATGGACCAGAACTGGTTCCGTGACGTCACCAGCAGCTTACTACCTACTCTATAGAACCGGTCCGAACCGGTAGGAATCCACTTCTGAATAAGGCTAGAACGCTGCAATGATCCATCATCTCAGCTGTTGTCCTTCCATCTTAGGGTCCTCTGTGGACTAATTCCACTCACAGGATCTAGTAGTCCCAATGCCTTTCTCTGAGTTTTGCTGCAGTTTTGCTGCAGACTTTGTGAATTAATAATATCGTGGAGCTAGGTCACTCCTGAGACCAAATCTCTTTTTGTAGCCTTTACATTTTCTGTAGTAATTCAGATCAACAATCCATCATGCTATTTAAAGCGGTCCTATGACTAAGTCTTTCCTTTGTGTCCCTTACTTAACTCTCCCATTTGATATTTTTGTCCTCTGACTACAAACTAAAGGAAAATGCAAGTACATACATAAGTCTTGGGTGGGATCAGCAACCTTACCAAGGGGATTTTTGGTGAGCCTGAAAGCTCATGAGATATCACAGGAGGATGCTGAGAACTTGCAAGATCTTGCTCTCCTGTGATTTTGATATTCCATGGTCTTGCAAGATTGGAGTCATTTTCAAACTTATAACTGAACTATAAAGCACTATGATTCTAAATTATCGTATTTTTTGGAGTATAAGACACACTTTCCACCCCCTAAAAGTGGCTGAAAATTTTGATGTGTCTTATACTCCGAATGTAGCTTTTTTTGAAGCTATTTTTCAAACCTAACAATCTTCCCAGGTTTGCAGGCTTTTTTCATTGCTACTTCCTCCAAAGAAGCTTTTTTCAATCCTAGGTCTTTACAGGCTTTTTTCATTGCTTCTCTCTATCAGCTGTGCTTTAGAAGCTTTTTTTTCCAGCCGTAACCAGGGGATAAAATAGTGTGCTGAAGCTGACTAGACTAAGGATGCTAGCCAGATGAATACCTGATAGGCAGATTCCCCCCCCCCCCTATTTTCCTCCCCAAAAATTAAAATGCATCTTATACTCCGGTGCTTCTTATACTCTGAAAAATACGATAACTTGGGGAACATATGGTTAATCTATAGTAATCTATTGTTACTATAAAGATGTGGGACTGCAAATTGAGTCTTGCAGCCAAAATGCCAAGCTGTTCACATGGTCCAAGGCTTCCTGGTCATGTTTTTCTACACTCATCCCTACCCAATAATGCAAGTGATGTCTACATGGTAGAATCAAAGTCTCCTTAAAATCAGATATGAATCTTGGTGATTTCCTGGACATGTTTGCTAGAACTTTCCTAGCCACATTCTTCCAGGATGTGTTTCGTTTTGTGTTTTCTTTTGTTGTTGATGGGTGGGAGGAGTTCCCAGTCTTGTCTAAAGCCTTGGATTTTGTCAGGGAATTGTGTAGCAATTGTCCAAATGAAGTCAGAGACAGAGACCACAAACTTAGAATGCAGTATTGCAGGCTACGTCTGCTGACTGCTGGTTGCCTGCAGTTCGGCAGTTCGAGCTTCACCGGCTCAAAGTTGACTCAGCCTTCCATCCTTTCAAGGTCGGTAAAATGATGGTCCAGATTGTTGAAGGAAATATGCTGACTCTGTAAACTGCTTAAAGAGGGCTGTGAAGCAGTATATATATTTAAGTGCTATTTATATTTACAGCAGACAAGAAGAGCAACAAAGATGATTAGGGGACTAAAACATATGAAGAATGGTTGCAGGAACTGGATATGTCTAGTTTAATGAAAAGAAGGACCAGGGGAGACTTGATAGCAGTCTTCCAATATCTCAGGGATTGCCACAAAAAAGAGGGAATCAAACTATTCTCCAAAGCACCCGAGGGCAGGACAAGAAGCGGTGGGTGGATACTAACCAAGGAGAGGAGCAACTTAGAACTAAAGAGAAATTTCCTGACAGTTAGAACAATCAGTGGAACAACTTGCCTCCAGAAGTTGTGAATGCTCCAACACTGGATGTTTTTAAGAAGATGTTGGATAACCATTTGTCTGAAGTGGTGTAAGGTTTCCTGCCTAAGGAGGGGGTTGGACTAGAAGACCTCCAAGGTCCCTTCCAACTCTGTTATTCTATTCTAGTCAGGATCCATCATGAGGTAAATCTAAAAAGCATACAGAGGACACAGAAGAAAAAGGTGGGAAAAAGGGAATTGTCCCCTTCTTACTCATGGCAACCAATTGTAGTGTAGATTCCCTCATGCATGAATTGTCTAATCAACTACAACTGTGTGTTCTGGCCCATTGTACACTTTACTGTTCCAGCTATTAAATTTAATATCCTAACAGATTCCCCATTAGTATCCCAGAGATGCAAATTCCTTAAGCATTCAGTGTCAGTCAAGTTTCTGTAGGTGCAATTAGCCAGGTCATGGTAGATAGAAGAAATTTTAAATTATCTGAAGAGCACCATCAAAGGAACACTTGTCGATATTCTACAGTCCTCCCGCCCTCCTTTGCTCCTTCCCTCCTTCCCAGTTTTAACCTTGATACAAATTAAATAAAAAATTTCTCTGAAGTCCCAAGATATAAAAAATTGTCAGCTATAAAAATGTATTCTGTCAAGCAACCAAGGCTTTGTAGTATTAATTACTTTACTCAGGAAGTTAAACAAATGTATGATATCAGAATTCAAAGGAGCGATGGCTGCCCGTGAGTTTTATGGTGGAGGGGAAAAAAAGTGAAAAGGGTCGTCCTTCCAAGACCATCCAAACTGGAATGACTAATGAGATGCAAACGAGTTTTAATCTGCTCCAATAGAATTAAAAGTGCTATATCAAACACGGCAATTAATATATATTTTTTTATAAAATACTGTTGGTTACCAAATTCTTTGTCAAACGGAAATAAAATGAAAGGACCGGTTCTCCTCAACTGCTCCCACATGGCATCAATTCATACAATTAATTTAGTATTGATGATGTTCTGTAAAGGTAGAAATGGATCGCATGAAACGTAACCAGACCGTATGCAAAAAATAAATGCTTGCAAATCTTGGAATCTGCAAAAGCAGAGCGTCGTTTTTCTTCTTATTCTGAATTTTCCCTCGTACAGGTAGTCCTCAACTTACGATGTTACAACTAAGCCCAAAATTTATGTTGCTGAGTGAGAAATGTGTTAAGTGAGTTTTGCCCCCATTTTACAATTGTTGCTGCCGCCTTTGTTAAAACGAATCACTGCAGTTCACTGCAGTAACGTGGTTGTTAAGTGAAGCTGGCTTCCCCATTGACTTTGCTTGACAGGAGGCTGCAATAGGGAATCGCATGGAGGTGGAACACAGCAACAGTCATATGTACGAGTCAGTTGCCAAGACGCTGAATTTTGATCACATGACCATGGGGATGCTGCAATGGTCATGAAGGATGAAAAATGCTCATAAGTCGCTTTTTTCCAGTGTTGCAATTTGTAAATGAACAGTTGTAAGTCAAGGACTACCTGTACTGAGTGTTCTCTCACACCCAGAAAGAGGATTTTTGAAATGACACATGGCCACCAGGGTTACCTATAATGCTGTATCAAAATCAGAATTTGCAGTATCTGAGAACTTTCCATTCCTTTCAGGCATTGTCTTCTTTTTAGGGTCCTTTACAATGTATTTTATAGGGACGTGGTGGCTAAAATTCAAAATGGCGGCGCCCACGGAGACACCGAAGGAACCGGCTCTGTAACGTCATCGCCGAGTTACTAACGGTTCTATAGAACCAGCTAGAACTGGTAGGGACCCACCCAGGGGTGGGTTCTAAATTTACCTTGCCGGTGGTTTGCTGCCTCCTGCGCCACGTGGGCACGCCTCGCGTGCATGCGCAGTAAAAAAAAGCCACAATATGTTTGTTTTAAAAAGGCCGAAAACAAGATGGCGACACATGCGCAGTGCCGGAAACTCGGTTTCTGCACATGCGCAGAAGAAGAAGAAATCTGGGGGAAATTTATTTATTTTCAAAAAAAAAAAATCCCCCAAAAAGATGTTGGCACCCACGGAGCAACAGAACCGGCTCCGTGACATCACCAGCGGTCTACTACCTACTTGGTAGAACCGGTCCGAACTGGTTGGAACCCACCTCTGAACCCACCTCTGGTTAGTATAGTCAAAAGAATAAAAATATAAACATTCACCTGCCCTCACACCCCCAGCTGGTACTTCACTCAAAGCAACTGAATGTAGATGCTTCTGTTATGATACAATGACCAGCATCTTGTTAGTTTTTGTTAATCTCCCATGAGATTTCTTAAAGTCTCAGCCATCACCCGGAGAATGTTCAAAGAGAATGCAGCAATTCTTTGAAGTAGCATTGACATCTCATGTCAATGAAATACTACCCTTCTTGCAATATATTCTAGTGATTTTCTTCAAGATCATATTTCAATTTCAAAAAGTTTGACAAAACACTGCAGCGAGAATTGTATTTGCACAGCACTGGAAAAATGGAGATATTCCTAATGATGAAAAGGTGATGAGGAAAATGTTAGAATGTGCATAATGAACAGATAAACATTAGCAATTAAAGAGAAAGAACAAATTGAATGCTATGTGATTCGGGAGGTATTTTATCAATGGTTGGAGAAAAAAATAGGAGTTTGGAACTGAAGAAGATTAGAAAATAAGTAGAAATTATGGTAAAATAAGATATAAATAAAGAGAATTGTTAGAGCAACAGAATAAAAATGTTTAATATGGTATAATTAAGATAAGATATTGAGAAAATGGAAAGTTTTATAATGTTTTAATGTTAAGTATGCAAAAAAATTATTAAAAAATATTTAAAAATATTAAAAATATTAATATAAAGGGAAGGAGAAAGAAAATGGAGGGACAAATAAGATGATTGTAACCAGACGACACATCGCTGATGAATGAATGGAATATTTATGTTTTCAATTAAAAATAAAAAAACTTTCTTACAAAAAAATGTTTGACGAAACAGGACAGAACCCTCCTTCCAAAAACAACATCCATGTGATTGGACGGCACCTTAAGTTAGAAAAGGATGCCAATCCATAAAATACCATATTTTTCAGACTATAAGACACACCGGTGTATAAGACGCACCAAGATTTCAAAAAGGTAAGTAAGAAAAATAAAGTTTTTGTCCTCCCCTGCCCCAGGAGCACTCTGCAAGCCTCCCAAACCCTTTGTGCACCCTGTTTTTTTGCAAAAAGAGGCCTGTTTTTCACCCATTTTTGTGAAAAACGGGGTGCACAGAGGGTTTGGGAGGTCTGCAGACTGCTTCTGACTGCTGGGGAGGACAAAAAACTTTAAAAAAACCTTACCTTTGAAATCTTGGTGCGTCTTATATACCGGTGCATCTTATAGTCCAAAATACGGTAGTTGAAAATGACATACATGTCTATTAAAAATACAAGAAGAGGGGAATGAGAGTACTTGCTTGCACTTGTGTCTGAAACACTGAGGTGCTTCTGGGTTGAAATAATTAACTGTTGACATCACTGTTGACTGGGGGGTGGGGATGCCGAGTTGGGGGTCTCCTTTCATTTCCCCAGCACGAGCTGGAGTGAAGGAAAGGCGCTCAACCCCACTCCATGGCAGCACTCGGGTCTCAAACATGGGCTTGCTAATCTCACGTCCTAACTATGTGATCCACTGTGCTTCTTATGAGAATACTTAAATTAACTCACACATCAAAAGGAAAAATATTTGTTACATTCAATTTTCCTCACTTTTGTAAAGTTTAATAAGTTGTTATGGGCAATCTCATATAGAAATACCAATTATGTTGCTGTCATCATTTCATGGACAGAACATTAATGTAAATATTTTTCATTTGATTTTGTATTATTTTACAATACAATGTTGAATAAAAATTTGAAACACGTTTTAATTCATAGTGCCACTTCAAACAGCTTATTCGTTCATTTTTAGTTCAGATCTTATGGTTTGGAAAAATGGTTGTGTCCAAAATCTAAAAGCATCCTATGGATGTGACTAGTTGAAGAAATGCAGGGAACAGTATCTCAGCTTGCAAGAGAAGTTTGTAGATTAGAGATCTTGACTTGCATGGTGTAACATGAGGATGCTTGCTATAAAACCAGACTTTGATGTGTACATATCTGAGAAGTATTGTCCTTAGTAGATAGTGTATATAGTATAAATGTAGCTGAGTCAAGTAAAAAAGTTTAGTTTATTCATTCTTCCTCTTACAGTGTTATATAAAAGCTTTGATTGACTAAAGTCATAATGGTCAGGAGAGATCAGAATTTGTTGGCCCACCTGATAATTAAAAAAATAGTAACTGAAGCATCATACAACAGAATATATAATGTCAGCTGTATTTGTCAACATATGTCCTTCAGTAGATCACCCTACTCACCAGTTTCTGAAAAGCTGTAACCAAGATGGTGAATCTGACTTCTAAACGAAACTGTTCCTTAATATCAGAGCCAATAAAGAAAACAATATGTTGTAGATTTTGTCACCCTCATTTCACAAACTTTTTGGAAAGAGGAATTAATGAATCATATGGGTTGATAACAGATGCAGAAATCAGTCTTGTAGGCTTCTAGATGCCAAACTATATACAAATTCATAAATGAAAACCAGAATACAAGTCCACACAATACTAGTGTCATATGCATGTAGCAAGAAGAGTTGACTAACAAGCAGGCTATTGCAGTGCTTATGTACTAAGTGCAAGTGGTCCATAAATGCATATCCATCAGGGGTGAAATCCAGCAGGTTCTGACAGGTTCTGGAGAACTAGTAGCGGAAATTTTGAGTAGTTTGGAGAACCGGTATCAGAAATTTTGAATAGTAGGCAAATACCACCTCTGGCTGGCCCCAGAGTAGGGTGAGACTGGAGATTTTGCAGGATCCTTCCCCCAGGAGTGGGGAGGGAATCCTTCCCCTGCCATATTCACCAAGCCACGCCCAACAAGCCACACCATGCCCACCAAGCCATGTCCACAGAACCGGTAGTAAAAAAAAAAAAGGAATTCACCCCATGTATATGCATTGCAGTTCTCCAGCGTACTTTATGTCATATGAACAAGTGTAATTTGGAATGTCAGAATAGTAAATAGAAAAAAAATACATTAAATCAGTGAAAGAAAAATATATTTCTTCTAAGGGAAAGTGGAAAGATATAATGGATCTGAATGAATGTGGTCTGATTTTGTGGAGTGAAATTAATGAAGGAAAGTTTAGATATAGATTTAATTATGAACAAGGCAAAAATGTAAATCATAAAGCTGAATTTTTATCATACATATTGCAGAGGATGCACATCAAAATAGAAAATTGTCAACTAGTAATAATTGCATATTATACTCAAATGAATGGTGATAATTGAAGGACAAGGAGTGAGTTTGAGGAGAAATTGTACCTGCTTCCAAATGAATACAATACATGGAATATAGCTTATTAAATGTCATGAATGGATGTGTATTCCCTAGATGAGACCTTATAGAAACATTGTCCCATTTAGACTCTAAATGAATGAGAACGGTGACTATTTAATGAATAATCTGCTTAGAAAAAAGTCTATTTCAAATGTGTCGTTTAATTGTAGGTCTGTTCATGCCTATGTGTGACAAAAGAATATGATTCTAAAAGCATGAATGATTTTATTGTCTGGGAAAAGACTGAGAAAATTAGAGCTTAGAAGAATTATGTGAGGTTCTGCATATGAGACTATTTAGTATTGTCAAGAGGAGATCTTCAAAAGAAGTGGAAGAAACTAGAATGAGTAGAAGAAGAGAAAAATTGAATTCTATATGAAAAATTATTAAAGAAATATTAATCTTCCAAGAAAATGGATGGAAAATGGATATAAGAAAAATGAATGTGGAAGCTACTTGGAACAGAGTTAAAAGAATTATATTACAGAGTTTTGTTTGATAGAAAAAAGAAAATTAAAGGAAAGATAGAGAACTTTAAAGATGTAGAAATACTGGTAGAACAGAAATTAGTAGTTTATGTTCTGTCGATGTAACAAAAATGGGTATATATAAGAGCATGCATTCTGTAACAAGTGTATGCAATAAAAAAACAGATTTGAAAATTGGAGCATATTTGAGGTAGTGATTAAGATTAGAAATAGCGAGGACATAGTTTCCAGTCCCTCTTTAGGCATGAAGCCAGCTGGGAGACATTGGGCCAATTACTCTCTCTCTGCCCTAGGAAGAAGGCAGTGGGAAGCTATTCCTGAAAATCTTGCCAAGAAAACTGCAGGGACTTTTTCAGGCAGTTGCCAAGAGTCAACACTGATTTGAAGGCACGCACACAAAAGAAGTAAAGAATGAATTTCGTGTGCTTAATTAATGTGTGTAATAGTATGTGGGAATGAACCTGAGCAGAACAAGAGGTTCATCCTAGTTACTTGGGCTATGAAGGAGACGGGGACTTTCAGACTTGAAATGTTAATACACCTTTACAATAAAATAGAATTAGCTCATCTGGTCATGTTTTCTGTCTGCTGCCCCTTGTTAGGCTGATAATGTGGAATGAATACAAACATGAAAAGTTAATGCAGAAGATGGGTTGGCAATAGATACAAAATAATGAAGATAAAATTGCAAACAAATATTAAGAGTTAATGTTTGAGAAAAGAGGGAGGAATAGGAAAATACATCCTGGGACAGAGTTGTTAAGATCAAAAAAACCCACGAGAAGTGGGGGGGGGGAGGGAAAGATGGAGTCCAGATGCCAACGAAGAGATGTAGAAAGCCATAATACTTTGCTGCTATGTAGTGATCATCTGGATTTTTATAGTCAGATCTGGTAATCTTAGTTAGTTT
This sequence comes from Pseudoxenodon macrops, assembly GCA_032467955.1. Taxonomy (NCBI): domain Eukaryota; kingdom Metazoa; phylum Chordata; class Lepidosauria; order Squamata; family Pseudoxenodontidae; genus Pseudoxenodon; species Pseudoxenodon macrops. The sequence continues at coordinate 98,822 of JANHFT010002132.1, forward strand.
CTATATGTAAAGGCACATTTCCAAACAAAACGGAGTACTGCAATCAATCTACATTTTAATTTAATAAGAATCTAATTAGACCTATAAGGTTTTAAAGTATTCCTATAAATAAAAAATATATTACAAACTGACACATTGATTCACAGTTTTCTGTATTTTACATACATTTATTTATTTGGTACCATTCAACATGTATTACTTACAAGAAGTCACATTTTCTAAAAAAACAAAATTGATTAAACTTGGATAGGGAACAAAAACTGATTCTAGACTTTGCTCCTCATTGTATCTGCTCTGGATAGTTCAATGCAAAGATTGAGAATCCTGTGATGTATAGATTTAAAATTTAATTACTATGTGGTACAGTTATTTCTTAACCAGTTCTAACTCTCATGACATTCCAGTAGAGCAGATTTTATACAGCTAAGGGCTGAACTGTGGTGATGCTCTCCAAGCTTGTTGTTTTTTTACTTGCAGACATTTCATTCCCAACTAGATAACATCTTAAATGCTACTGAGTGTGGGATTTGCTATGTGTTTTATATATAGTAACTAGTCCTGCCAGTCTTGGTGGGGGTGGGTTTTTTCCCCTTGATAGTTCCTTGAATAGATATTATTTTCTTCTTGATTGTCTGGTGTTAATCCCTGCTTATCTGGATGTTGGCTATGGGTCCTATTGATTCTGATCTTTTTCATTTCCGTCTTAGCTTTTTAATTATCTCTTTTGAATGGTGTATAAATGTGGTTTATGTCTATATGTACATTGATTTGGCTAAATGCCAAGCTTCCAGGAATTCCCTAATGTTTCAGATTTTGCTTGGTCTAAGAGTCTCAGAATTTCCCAGTTGACTCTGCTCATGTGTTGTGCGATTAAGCTGTTTGTGTTGTGAGATTAAACTGTTTTCATTGTATCTTCTGCTAGTTGGTATCCATGGATGCTGGTCTTCTGCCTACCTGTCCTACATAATGGCTGTTCCATCTTTACACTATATGTTGTAAATGAATCTTGTTTTTTCTTCTTGGGTTATTGGGCCTGTTGGGTTACTTAAGAACTTTTGAAGGGCTTTAGTTAATTTGTTGTGCTATAATGATGGCATATGATTGTAATAGACTGTTTCTCAGATGTTTTTGATACAAGGCATATGTTGGTTGTGTTGTAATGGGTTAAGTGGTGAGGCACTTTTTAGTAAAGTTGTGTGGGTATCCATTTTGTTGGAAGATATTACATAGGTGGTCTGTTTCCTTTTTGTGGTATTCCAGGTTACTACAGAGAGTTTGTCTCATGGCAGGTTATATTCCAGAGTACAAGTGGGAATGTTTAACACAGGTTCATTTACATTTTAATATCACAGGATTTCAGAATCATTGACCTACTTTATTCATAAAGATCCTTCAGGAGACACTTGGGGGCATAAGAAAGTCTCTTTACAACTATTACTTTCATTGTTCTTTTTTTGTTCTTTTAACCTAGTCTATCTTTCCAATTTGCATTATGCAGCATCCAGTGATTTTAATTATAACCAACAAGTGTTTGTTATCTATTCATCTCTTGTCTCAAAATTCTTCTCCTCATCTTTGCCAGGCCCCTTTTATACTTCCAGCATGGTAGCTTCAGCAGATTCCTCCTAAACTCTAGAATATACAAATAATTTAAATTATTCATCTGATTTGCTATTTGGACATCTTTTTTTCCAATTTTAAAGTCATACTTCATTTGTAAATCCATTATCTATCTATCTATCTATCTATCTATCTATCTATCTATCTATCTATCTATCTATCTATCTATCTATCTA
>JANHFT010002132.1:109197-119955 GCA_032467955.1 Pseudoxenodon macrops
TAGGGTCTCCTGCTTGAGCAGGGGGTTGGACTAGATGACCTACAAGGTCCCTTCCAACTCTGTTAATCTAATCTAAACCTTTCTCTAGCAGAAGAGGCTGTTCTTAAGAAAATCCTTTCTGGGGAATCATCACAGTTGCTTTTTGATTTATCATTGTATACAGAGAAAAAGAATGATTGGATTCCACCCTTGAACACTCTTCATCTATTTTATGAATGACTCAGTGCCGTGTTTAAAATTCTCCAGCAGCATATGAATGAGAGAGAGAGAGAAGAGAAGGTCATTGAATGAGAGAGAGAGAGAAAAGGGGTTTTCATCAAAATGGAGGAACCCTGTTTCTCCCCCTCGCCCTCCTAAATAATACACAACTCTGTTTGACAGATCAATCTCGCATTTGTACAAAAGCACTTCTCTCCCCTCCCAAATCAACTGAGAGAATCCAATTGAATCAGAAGTGTCTTCCAAATCAATTTAAATCAGCAGTTCAAATTGCATCAATGAATTAAATTGGATTGCAAGCCTACTCATGCATACCAGAAATAGGTTGCATGGGGAATGTTCTCAAGTGTGACAGACATCCTTTTCATATAGAGGGAAAACATGGAGTGACACACTTATAGACGTGCTTGACTGTTGCATTCTTCCAGGGTGTTTTTCCAACTCATTTACAGCCCTGGGATTTCCTGATGATTTCTACCCAAAACATATTGGATGTGACTCTAGATTGCCTTTTGAGATAAAGAAAGATCAATCAAGTTGCTACTATGAATAAACATTCATTCATTCATTCATTCATTCATATATGAGTATGAATAAATACTCACTTAGCAGTAAGGATTATAGTCTAAAATATAATCCAGCTCTCCCTTGTAATACAGATTTTGGCTAGGCTATCTAAATACCAGATTCTTTCAGACACAATTTAAAGGGGGAATGGATTCTAATTCTTATTTCTGCATAGGTGCTTAGATTTCCAGGGAAAGGTATAATTAATAGGAGAGAAAAGGAGACACAAGTGGCATGAGAAAACCAGATAAAGGGATCCATGCCAGTCAAGATGCTGTTGGATTAAAAGTCCACCATCTTTGTTTACAGAAGACATGGGATGGAGATTATGAGCACTGGAACCCCAGTGAGAGAAAAGGCTGTGTTTTTTCAACACTGAATCTAAAAAAAAAGGGAGAGAAAAGGGGAGATTTTGATAGATGGGCCAAAATAATAAAGAATGCTATTTGCATGTCAACAGCTGAAGCATCAGTCCTTGGCATCTTAGGTGGCATAAGGGATTTTTGCAAACAGGTTACTCAATGGGTTGGTTCTGCTTAAGGAATCTTGGCTTGGACATATGAAAATGGGAAATTGGACATTGGGAAATTGGAATGGGAAATGTTGAACACCAACATATATATATATTTTAAACTGAAAGTTCATCAGAATTCCATAATATAAAAACAGAAATTTTCAAGAAAACTAGAGAGGTTTTTCAGAGCATGCTCAACCTTAAACCTACATTAACAAAGCTCTATTTCAGGATTAGCCCAAGCAAATAAATTATATGGTATCCTGGTCACCTAAAATTCTATGATAATGTCCAGTTTTCTAAAAGACACTCAACCACATATTACCCAACTCCATTTTAACTTGTCCAGCATTTTGTGTGAAATCAGTTGTCTAATTCTCAAGTAAGCTTAGAAGCCAAGAGACTGGACTGTCCACTAGCATAATCATGTGTCATATTTTCTTTTGGATCATTGACCTGCCACACTTGTTATTATTCTACTGTGCATTTTCTATTCTGGGGAAATGGGAGGGGGGATTGTACAGAGTTAGTGATATGTAGCCATAACAAAATTATTTCTAGAAAGCTAAGGTCATTTTTTGTCTCTGCACCTGACCGGAACTGGATGGGTGGAACTGCCAGCATGACAGTGAATGATTGGACCATATGATTGACTTGTGTGTAAGGGGGCAAGATCTTGAACTTTCAACTGGGTGGTGGAAACCAGGAAGCTTCAGATTTGGATTTTCACCAGATGTGCCAACATGGCCCTATTTAATATATTGGAACTTTGATCAATGCTTTGGCTTGGACTCTGATTTGATTCTGGATGGTATTTGGAATGCTGACACCATACACAAATATCAGCTGTACTTGCCATCCAAAGCAAATTTATGGCACGCATGTTACATTTTGCAGTTTGTATATTTCTTGACTAATGGCTTTTCAGTAAGATAGGTAGCTTTTCAAGAACTGCCTCCTTGAACTTCTGTTTGAAAGACCTCTGGTTCCAATATTGGCCTGACAGATCCATTGTGATTAAGTAGGCTTCTTCATGATCTTTCAAAGCATGTCACATCTTTATTTATCCAGATCGTTCCAGACACAATGAGTCACTTTGGGCTTCAAGTGGTGACTGCTGTTGTAATCCTCTCCAAGAAATCTAAGTCATCCATTTCTGCCATGGCAGGAAACGGATGGTGGCATCTTCCTTCTACCGCTTAGAAATGGATTGAGTGACACAGGTGGAGCTGTAAGGTATTGCCCAAAAGCTGCCCAGCTCACACTAATGAAAAAGCTATTTACCTTCACCATCACTGCCGTCTGACATCTGTTTAGTTTATCTTGTTGTTCCTTTCTATTGCTGTGTCCTCTGTGTCAAGAGTGATCAACGCTTTTCTCAAATGGGGGGGTCAGGGAAAAGCCACTCAAATTAATCGCTGTAAGAAAGAAGCAAGTTACAGCTATCATACAAGCTTGCTACCATAGCGTAAGGATGAATAAGGTCATTTGTTGACAGTCGCCCAAGAGCTCAGACATCTGTGAAAAAGGAACAGTATCCGGCACCTGGCGCTGGGAGAAAGGTGCTGGGGTAGAGGTGGGTTCCTGCTGGTTTGAACCAGTTCTAGAACCAGTAGCGGAAATTTCCCTCCGCTCGCTGAACCGGCAGTGACGGCCAACTGGACATTCCCCAGAACTGGTCCTCCGGCTTGAAATCCATCCACCGGAGTGAAATTTACTGGAAAATAACCCTCTGTGTATATGCAAAGCCTCCTGTAAATGCGCAGGTGATTTTAACCCAGGAACGATGGGCATGCGCATGAGCGTAGCAAAACGCACACTTCCAGCGTGACCCCAAACCGGTAAGGAAGGTAAGTAGAACCCACCCCTGTGCTGATGGACTGGGATCAGAGTTGTCTGAAGCAAAGCATTTGTAGAATACAAGACAGGGCAGGACCACGTGCCTACTTCAAATAGATATCTTCAGATTTTCTGAAGTCCATACCAATTTAGAGGAAATAATGTAAAACTAAAGAAAAAACTTATTAGGGTATTTATTTCAGAGAGAGAGAGATCTCTACATGTTTTCTTTTCTTTTTCCTTATGATAAAAATTCTATAAAGTAGGTTGGACTGAAAGGAAATATGAGTGTGAGTACCAGTGGTGGGATTCCTTTTATTTTTACTACCGCTTCTGTGGGCGTGGCTTGGTGGGCGTGGCTTGGTGGGTGTGGCAGAGGAAGGATACCACAAAATCCCCATTTCTTCCCGATCAGCTGGGACTCGGGAGGCAGAGAATAGATGGGGCGGGGCCAGTCAGAGGTGGCATTTGCCGGTTCTCCGAACTACTCAAAAGTTCCGCTACCAGTTCTCCAGAACTGGTCAGAACCTGCTGAAACCCACCTCTGGTGAGCACCCAGAATCATCTCATGAGCTTGAGGATCAGTACTTGGATCATGAAGTGGGTGTTCTGGATATAGTATCTCTTGGCTCAAATAAAAACTCACATCTTGAGAAAAGACATCCCAAGAGGTGAAAAATAACCAATAGTTTCATGCTTTGCCACACCACCCAAATGTTTCCTGACAAACAAAACCCACACTTTTAGGAGATGTCATCCAACATCACCACTAGGAGATGGATCCAAAACAGGTCAACTCGTTTTGATAAAATGACTTTAACCAAGGAGCTAAACTGGTGCTTCAAGAAGGGAAGTTGCAATGAGTTGAAAATTGAATTCAAAATATGGCCCATATGGCAACTACTTATATTTTCCTGTGACTGTCCCTACCTTATGGAACACCTTTCCTCCAGTGATCTGGAAGACCCACCACCTGTAGCTTTTGATCTAGACACTGGGGTGCATTGAGGATATCTGGAGTTGGTTGCAGGAAATCCCAAGGGAATAATTGAGGCATCCGGTTGTTTTGGTTTTATGATATTTATGGTTCTGAGTTTTATGGTTGCTGTCAGCCAACCCATTGTATTTTAGGATAGATGGTATATAAATCTTTGAAAATTTTAAAAATTGCCATCTTTTCCTATCTGGCTCTTTTGTTTTGGCACCTAAACCAAAAGTGACATACCTTATTTTTCGGAGTATAAGACACACTTCCTCCCCCCCTAAAAGAGGCTGATAATTTGGGTGCGTCTTACACTCCGAATGTAGTTTTTTCAAAGCTTTTTTTCCAGACCTAACGAGGTTAGTGAAGAGTGAAGTGATCTTTGCAGGCTTTTTTCATTGCTACTCCCTCCGAATAAGCTTTATTTCAGCCCTAAGTCTTTGCAGGCTTTTTTCATTGCTACTCCCTCTGAAGAAGCTTTATTTCAGCCCTAAGTCTTTGCAGGTTTTTTTCATTTCTACTCCCTCTGAAGAAACTTTTTTTCAGACCTAAGTCTTTGCAGTCTTTCTTCATTGCTACTCCCTCCGAAGAAGTTTTTTTTTTAGACCTAACCAGGTGCTAACAATCTTCCGGGCTTTGCAGGCTTTTTTCATTGCTTCTCTCTCTCAGCTGTGCTTTAGAAGCTTTTTTCATCACTTAACCAGGAGATAAAACAATGTGCTGAAGCTGACCAGACTAAGAATTCTAGCCAAATGAATATTTGGTAGGCAGATTTTCCCCCTATTTTCCTCCCTAAAAACTGAGGTCTTATACTCCGAAAAATACGGTACATACAGAAAAGAACACCCTAGTCATCATCTTAAGTCTTTGATGAGGATGAGGATGTTATCCATTCAGTCCAACTCTTGGAGGTTCTATGGATCAGATCTCTCCAGTTCTTCCCATCTTGCATTACTTTTTTGAGGGTTTTTTTAATGCTCCGGCTGGGGTCAGCTTTGGTGGTGTCCAGCCAGCATGTTTTTGGGTGGTGTCTAGCCAGCATGTTTTTGGGTGGTGTCCAGCCAGCATGTTTTTTGGTGGCCTGATTTCCTTTCATTTCCTTCCAAAGATGGCTCAGATCTCAGTGCTATAAAAGCTGGCAGATCCCATTACCATTCTCTTGCCTTGTGGCTGGCACCCAACGGAGAGATTTGATTTTCCACTACAGTTGCTCCTTCAAGCAAAGATGGCATTCAGGATGCATGGATTCAGAGGATAGTTAAATTGAACTGGTAAGATAAGTCTGGGGGAGGTATAAGCAGCAAACAAAACCTAATAATCAAGCGAGCAACTGCACCCAGCTGGCAAGGAAATCATGGGAAAGAAAAAGCTAGCCTGCAGAGGGCATTCAGGATTCATTTAGCTGTAAAGTTGGATATTTGTTTGGATGACAAGCTGTATAAATTCGGCAGCAGCTAATGCCCCACTAATCAGGAATAATCCCCAACCTCCAAAGCATCTGTAAAAGAATGGTGAAGTGAAACATACAATTCTGACTGATATTGAATCAGCATATTAGAACCTCTAACTCAGCACTGTCTGCTTGAGAAACGGATGAGAAATTCATTTGTTCATTTAAAACTTTAGATTAGTCTACTCACAGACTTTTCCTGCTAGTATAGAGATAGATGCCACAAATGAGAGAACCACTGGGACCTAAAATGAATAGTCTTGGGGAGTGCCTGTTTTCAGTATAAACTGATAACGTTTTAGCTTCTCCAGTTTGCCCAACTGGTGCCTTCAGACTGGCCACCACAGCAGCCATCAAAAGCCCTCAGAGGTTGAAGAAACCTTCGCTGCCTTTGCAACACTTTACAAGAAATATATTCAAGAGCTTTGATGCTCTTCTTGAATAAAAACTAGGGATGAAAATGGAGGTTAAAAAAAATACCAGCGCTGTGTGAAGAGGAGTCTATTAGCATGTTGTTAAGGTGTCACCAATTCTGAACAAAGCAAGTATTAGCGATGCTGCTCATGTAGATCTCTCCGTCTCCTCCATCCCTGATTGCGATTTCATTAATGGCGCTGCAAGAATAAACTCTCCAACTCCACTGGGTCCCTTCTCATTATTGGTCACGCATTTGATGTGGAAGATTATAAGCCACCTGAAATCTGCCTTGACCCCTGGGCTCTTCCCCCAGTTAAAAAAAAAAGGTATTTCCTCCACAATAGTCGGTGATCATGTTGCTTTCTTGGGGTCAGTGATGCGACAGCTTAACAAGGGTCACGAAGGAGATTCGCTCCATTATCCAATATGATGGAAGACGAACTCTTACATAAATAAGGAGAGAAGTAACTCTGGCATGGCACATTTGGCAATGGTAGTCAATGTTCAGTTTTTTTGTTTAAATCCTCTTGCCAGGTCTTATTTCTCTCTCCAACCTTCTCTGCAAGGCCTGATGCTTTTCAGGAACAGCACCAAAGGTGGGTTTCAGCAGGTTCTGAACAGTTCTGGAGAACCAGTAGCAGAACTTTTGAGTAGACTGGCTCCTTCCCCATCTATTCTCTGCCTCCCGAGTCCCAGCTGATTGGGAAGAAATGGGGATTTTGCAGTAACTTCTGGAGTGGGGAGGGAATGGAGATTTTGCAGTATCCTTCCCCTGCCATGCCTACCAAGCCACGCCCCCAGAACCGGTAGAAATTCTTTTTGAGTCCCACCACTGAAAGTGCCCTGATTCACATAGAACTAATAGACTATTTCTGGGAAAGCGATCTTACTCATAAGAAAACAAAATAGTAACTAAGGCCAGCTAAACATTCAGAAATTCTGACAGCTTACCCTTTTATCAAATATGAAGTAATTCTCAGATAATACCTATCTTGACAACTCACACACTACTGAAACAGTGGCAGAAGAATTTAATTTGTGCAGCTAAAGGAAAGAGTTAAATATAAAGTGTTACAAGATGCAAAGGAAAGAGGAAGGTTGCAGTTACCTGATTTTAAATTGTATTTTGCAGCTCGCTGTTCGGTTTGGATGAAAGACCAGGTGCTACTGAGAAATAGAAGTTTTTTTATGGCACACGTCAGCAGAGAAATAGTTTAGAATATATAAAGGTTATAAAGTACAAATTCAAATTTATATTGGAATTTATGTGAACAACAAGGAAGGGTCATTCTATTATGCTTGGTGGATACGTGAAAAATCTAGAAAATGTTGGATTCAAATGCATACGTTGATTGACAGGATTTTTAAAAATGAATATACAATTGCAACCAAAAGTTTGCCTCTTGGAACAGATGGAGACACAGTTGGGAAAACAACAACAACCATGGAACTTTGTTTTTGTATATGACAACCAGAACAAGATTATTGTATGTACAAAGGTGGCAAGCTTTGGAAATACTTGCAATGAAGGAATGGGTAGTAAGAGTGATAGAACTTGCTGAGATGGTCTAATTCAGGGGAGCCAAACTCGATTTCATTGAGGGACGCGTCAAGGTTGTGCTTGACCTTGAGGGGCCCAGGGTGGGCGTGAGCAGGGTGGGCGTAGCCAGCTTGACATCACTCATGTTGGGGGCACCTGTGGTGTACCCAGTACTCTGCCAGCAAAAACTGACCCCATTTTCAGCCACGATGGCCTCCTGCAGGCCTCTGCCGGAAAAAATGGAGCTACACGCACGGCCCTCCCAAGCTCTGTTTTTGCCAGTAGAGGCACTGGGGGCTGGTCCTTCACTGTACCCGGGGTGGCCCAGCGGGCCAGATCCAGTGGTGGGATTCAGCCAGTTTGCACCTATTCGGGAGAACTGGTTGTTAACTTTCTAAGCAGCTTGGAGAACCGGTTGTTGGAAGAAATCTCATTTTGTTTTTTTCTCCACTTTACAGGGCTAATCCTGTAAGGAAGGCAGGAAGGAAACATTCTGGTGCTGTTTCTAGCCTAATCTTTATTGCCCTGTAGTTGAGAAAGACTGCATTAAAATATGAAACAGGCTGGGAAAGACTGAGGGGTCAATGAATTTTAGATCTCCTGGAAATCAATAATCACATACCAGAGAGCCAATTTCATTGGCATTTATGAGAGTGATATGGACAAGAGATAGTTTTCTTTGGGGGGAAAAAGGTGTACAGTACAAGTGACTTTATTTTGAGACTTCCCCTGATGTGAGCCCAGGAAGCATTCAGATTTATTAAAAGAAATATCTCTCTGTCACTCATTTATGCAGTGACAGCAATAAATCTGCAGAGGCTGAAAGGTTCATAAAAGAAGACGGAAAGGAGCTGCATTTTTACTACCTCACTTGAAACATTGTGTGCTTCTAGTCTCCAGTTGCAGTTGATGCTACGTGTTTCTTAAACTTTCAGAGCTTCGTAATATCCCACATGGAATGGCCAAGTGACTTGCACGATCCTCAACTTCTATTCTTCAGATCTGGGATACAGTCCTGTAACATTCAGTTTAAAAACAAACAATATGAAAACTCACTACTGGTTCTATCCGGTTCTATAGAATAGGTAGTAACTCTATGATAACGTCACGGAGCCAGTTCTGTCGGTTACTCTTTGGGCACTGCCATCTTGGATTTTGCTTCTGCGCATGCACAGAAGCTAATTTTTGTGCCTGCGCGACCTTGAGTGAACCAGTAGTAAGAAGATTCAGAACCCACCTCTGGTGCTCCAGCTGCAACTGTGGGGAAGGTCCATCAGAGGCGAGAAGGGGCCCTTTTCGGCCAGGAAGAGCAATGGAGGGAAAGCTGAGATGACCACTGCCACCCCATGGTGTCCCAATCTGGATATGGGGCAGGAATGTCAAAAAATAAAAGTGTCAAAAAGTCCAAAAAAATTTCGCCACCGTTTCAGTGGAGGTAGCTTGGTGGGGGAGCTTGTGACAGTGTGCATGTGTGATGTCAAGTTGACCACACCCACTAAGTCACATGACCATCAAACCACACCCACAAAATAAGCCACGCCCACAGAACCAGTAGTAAAAAAAATTAGAACCCACCCCTGAAAATCACCCTTTTATGTGACTATTCAAAAGTAAATTCCCACAGAATCCAACTGGATTGAATGTGCAGAGTTGGGACACTCCCAAAAGTATGAAGATGGTGCCTAGATGATGTCACAATATTAATTCCGTGTACTGAAACACCATGTCCTCATTAGTGTACTGTATTTTCAAGGAAAACACCCAGATTCCTAGTCTGTTTTAACACCTACATGCTGGCCAATCTCAGATAGACTGAGCCATTTTTCTAAAATTATAGAATTGCATGATGTTGCTGGGGGGACTGGAGGTGTGAGCCAAAGGTTCTCATTCCAGGTGCATCCAGGTGATTTGGAGATAGTTACTAGATGCCTCATAATTTGGACAGAACCTGGAAGCCAATTTGGAGATCATGGGCAAGCAAGCCAGAAATCTACCTTGCAGGATCTTCTACTGGCTTTTAGGAATTAGGAAAAACTCTGCTTTTCCTCATTCTTTGCTACCCTCCCACCCAAACTAGTTGCCACTTCTTCTGTCAGACACACCAGATGGTATTTTCTATTAAAGGGTTCCCCAACCCCTCCCAAATCTCCACAAACAGCCTTTCAAAATTCTCAATCACAAACTGTGGACAAAGACCTTGGACCTTGTGCGAAAAATCAGATCCATATGTGAAAAAGTTCAATTAAACTGATTTATTACTAGAAGCCTATCCACAGGAATCCTCTCAACTAACAATCAGCATCTGGTTAGAGTTGGATAAGGGTCAATGGCACTCAAGGATGTTAGGACATAGTTCATTTGTGACTATGTAGGAATTCTAGGCTGATCCTTCTTTTCACTCTGCCCCCAGGTTTGACCATTCCTTCTCTACCTGGACAGTTTCTCCAAGGTCTTCAGGGGATATAGGACAACTTCTTACTAAACAAAACAAAAAAACCCACAAACCATAAGCCACGTTCTTTAAGGATGTCTTTCCCTGGGGTTTTATTAGAGTGTAAGAAGCCAGGAAACTACAGATGGCTGAAAAGTGAAATGCAGAGTGAAGAACAAAATGTAGATACGCAGTCTTTGGTTATATTTCAGAAGATGAACAATCCAAGCATAGAAGTGAATATTTATTTCTATTTCCAATTCCTTAGACTTTCCTTTTACATTATGCATTGCACTGAGATATCCCCAGCTTTGACAGAACATTTCTCTGATGAAATGACATAAATTCATGCTATTCGTTGCAGATGTCTTCCACAGGAGGCCTTCTTGAATTCAGGAACAAGGAGACCTCTTTAAGGTGAGCAAAAGAAGAATACCCAAATAAGCAGAGATTAATACCGAGGTTAATACCAGATCAACAATCAATAAGTGGTAGCCAAAGGTCTGCCACAGTAGACAAATAATAAACAACAACCTACCATATTTTTCTGAGTATAAGACACACCTTTTCTCCCCCTAATTGGGGCTGATAATTTGGGTCCGTCTTATACTCCGAATGTAGCTTTTTCAAAGCTTTTTTTCCCAGACCTAACGAGGTGAGTGAAGAGTGAAGCGATCTTTGCAGGGTTTTTCATTGCTACTCCCTCCGAAGGACCTTTTTCCCCCCAGGTGCTAATGATCTTCTGGGCTTTGCATGCATTGTACATTGCTTCTCTCTATCAGCTGTGCTTTAGAAGCTT
>JANHFT010002132.1:271144-281413 GCA_032467955.1 Pseudoxenodon macrops
AATTAAGAAGGGTTCGGTGAATGCGCATATGAAACTGGTGGGGGTCAGTACCTCCAACAAGGTTAAGAACCACTGGGTTAGGGCTTTGTTCAGGATGCTGAACCTACCGTTTTTGCAGATGTTGGCACTTCCCACTGAACAACCTTCTTTGTAAGCACAATAGTTTCACAGGACATAACAAACCCACCAGCCTGCCTACCATCCCTATCCTAATGTACCCTTTTATTTTTATTCGTATTCATTTCGGGTATTCAAATCATGTTTATACTCATATGTACCATCTAGTACGTGTTTGACAAAATAACTAAAACACAAGCCAGTTTAGGATGGCATGGTACAAAAATCCAGTTCAAAGGATCCCATTCCCTTGAAACCCCTGAGCTTGTAAGTCCATCTTACTCCATGACATGTTATTTTCGGAAGAAGAGGAAGTTATTTCCTGGGTGTATGTTAAAAGGCTAAATAAACAATTATGCAAAATGTTTTGGTGGTTGCAATTTCTGGAATGCTCACTCCTCGGTCAAAAGACACGAGATTGGGTAGGAATGAGGTAGGAGGAACGAAGGGTTTAAAAATAGGGCCCACCGCAAAATGCTGTATGGGAAAGAACACAGAAAATATGTACGAATTGCCCAAGAAATCCAGCTAATTTAGCTCCACATTCTGTTTTTAGACATCGTTGGCCAACGGCAACATCTCAGGGGCTCACAAGTAGGCCTGATTGTGCCACGATTCTCCACCTCCCCCTTTCCCCTTGCTTCCTTGGAACATTTTTAAATAGATGTTTTAAATTTGGAGAGGGATTCTTTATTTCTATGAAAGTTTTGGGGTCTCCCATGCATTCCGTATGGACGTTCGTAGAAAATCAACATGGTGGATAAGGCTTAGGCCTCCAATCTTGACAACTGTATGACTTGTGGACCAACTCCCAGTATTCCTCAGCCAGCATGACTGGCTGAGGAATTCTAAGAGTTGAAGTCTTCAAATCTTGAAGGTGCCAAGGTTGGAGATCCTTGTCTTAGATCACTTACCCATTTTGGGTCTTGGGATAAGGCGATGAAAGTGTTGGGATTAAGGGGGAGTTTTAAGCCAGGCCTAATGGCAGCCATTTTGTGAGAGGAACTCAATATGAACTCAGCCTTCCGAAAGGATTTGTCAGCCCCCAAAGTTTGCTTCCTCCAGTGTTATAAAGAGGATTTCTGGGTTCTTGGCACAAAGCTTTCTCAGTTCCGCCTGCTGAGTTTGGGGATAAATAGAGATTTCGTCATCCTGCATGCGCTATTTCCCAGTTGAATAGCCTTGCGGTGGGATGCTTTGTTCAATTTTCTCCTGTTCTTTTTGCCTTATCACGAAAGTGTTTCCTGACGACTCCAGAAAGAATGGACAGCACACCGCTGAGGACTTTATCCCTGACTTTACAACACAAAAGCCCTTGTAAGCTTTGTCATAAACTTTGAATTGCAGGAAAAAAAAGAAAAAAGAACAGGCATTCCCAACTGGGCCAAAGAATTATAATAAAGCATACACAAAGCTAATCCTCAGAAGAAGAAGAAAAAAAGAGAATATGAAATTTACTAGCTCGTTGCAAAGAGGCAGAATGATTCACATTCCACCATTAGCTTTCCTTGTTCATGCGTTCACTCATTTCAAATTTCAAGTTGCTTTCTGAGAAGAAGTAGTTGGATTCTTTGGGGGGAGCGAAATTCCAAAAAAGGATAATCCTGTGCAATTTTCGCATCCAGCTGTACCGCTTATTTTTAGTTGCGTCATTGCTGCCAATGCATAATCTCCCATGGCTAAATGAAACCAGACCTAGAAGTGTCAGTATGGTTTGGTGGGTTTGATGGGTCAGATGTTGAGACCCATCATTTCGCTACCTCAGAATTACAGGATCCTAGCTGACATTTCCGTCGAAAATGACTTAAGAGTGTGACAAATTTTGAGCATGGAGTTTATTTTATGGCTGTAGATAGGGCCTTCTTCCTCAGTCCAACCAACCTCACAGATGTGGGCAGAGGTGGGTTCCTACCGGTTCTATCCAGTTCTATAGAACCAGTAGTAACTCTGTGATGACGTCACGAAGCCGGTTCTGTTGGTGGCTCTGTGGACGCCGCCATCTTGGATTTTGCTTCTGTGCATCATCAGTGCTAAAAGGAAGTAGGGTTTGCTCTCTATTTATATACAAGTGCACTGATGATGTTACCTAGTTGGGTCATGAAACATCTGCAAGAAAACAACCAAACTTCGAGAACACCAAGGACCCAGGGGTGGGTTCCATTTACCTTCCTTGCCAATTCGGGTCGTACTGGAAGTGCACATTTTGCACACGCTCATTTCACTCGCACACGCGCCCCCATCGCGCCTATGTAAAAACCCTCTGTGCATGCACAGAGGGTTATTTTTTAGGAAATTTCAACCAGGAGGAACAATTTCCTGCCGCAGGACCGGTTTGGGGGCGTGGTCAACCAGCCATCGCTAATGGTGCTATAGAACCGGTCCAAACCAGCAGCAACCCACCTCTGCAAGTTCAAATTGCAGGATGCTGTAACCATCGTAAGTACATGCCCGTTGCCAAGCACCCAAATTTTGATCATGTGACTATGGGGTTGCTGCAACAGTTGTAAACATGAGGACCGGTCAAAAGTCTTTTTTTTCTCCAGTGCTGCAACTTCAAAGGTACGGTTGTAAATTGAGGACTTTCCCTTTCCCCCCCATACTGATATACTCATACTGATTTTAATTCAACGTTGGCCTTGCTAATGCTTTCTGTATCTCGCGTAAGATTGAGGAAACCTTTCTGAAGCCCAAGGAAATGGCTCCATTGTTGCTGCCCCTTTGTTATGTAATTTTCAATGAGTGGAGTGATGTCATGCAGTGGTCAGTTTAAACCGTGTTTAGCAGAACTTTAAGGGAAATCCTGCACATGCTATCTCCATCCTGATAATCCCATGAATTGGAAAAGTAAAGCCTTTAGAAGGTCTGTAGCTGTCCAAATTGCCCTCTTTACATGTTTTTAATAACCTTCCCCTTTTTCATTACCTGTGCATTATGAAATCAAGGAGAATCAGATGCTTTTGTACAAAACCCCAGCCTGATGTTCTATCTTTCACCCATCCTGCTCCTCTTTCAGTTCCTGAGGGTTTCAAAGATATATACAGGGGTTTTCCAATAACAACTTCTTGTGTTTTACAACTTTCCACTCTGGTCAAAATGTGATTTCTTGGTGATGAACTGGCTCCATATTAATTTCACATTAAACTAGTATGTAGGCAAACAGAGCTGAAATATTCTTTAAGTTCTGGAAACTTAAAGTTTAAGTTTCTTTAAGTTTCCCTGGACTTAAACAATATTTCAGATCTGTTTATATATATATATACTGGTTTAATACAAAACTATTATGGAGCCAGACCATATTTAGACTAGGATTATATTTAGAAACAATTTAGGGAAATGCTTCCCTGATTCACTGGAGTATAAAAAAGGCAGGAGGTACGGCACCATCAGACTTACAGGATACTATGACGATAGTGTCTCTCACTAAAGTTTGCTCCTAGTCTTGTGGAGTCTCCATTGGCGTTGACCTTCTGGTTTAATCTATCTAGTTGGGCCTTCAATCTGGCTCTTAGGGACATCCCGTAAATTCTCCCTTCTGCCCTTATCCATCCACAGTTGGGTAACACCAGGTTATAGTCTGGGGCCAATTTTATTTAATCTTTGTATTAGCTATTTGGGAAAGTACTTCTCATGTATGGACTCCATACCTATGTTGGGTAACAGTCATTCTATTTGCAGACAGACACAAAGGGCAAGTTTATCATCAAATCTGAACAACTCTAAAGTTTGGGTGTTTTCAAGTCTTTTCCTTCCCAACCTTGAGCATTCTTCCAAAGTTATTTGACTGGGCTAGCTCAGTGAAGGCCAAACTTTTTACCATTGCATTCCAAAAGCGAGGGAAGCGTGGGGGGAGGGGGTCGCATGCATGTCCACACCCATAATTCAATGCCCTCCCCCCACGTGTATGTGCACACAGCCGCCCCCGTGCTGCTCCTCCCCCCTCGCATGCGCGCAGGCCTCACTCTGTTTGGGGCGTTTTTCGCCCTCCCCAAGCTTCAGGAAAGCCTTCTGAAGCCTGAGGAGGGCGAAAAATGGACCCAACTGGCCAACTTCTGGGGTGAGTTCTACTTACCTTCCCTACTGGTTCAGAGTTGCGCCGGAAAGATCGATTTTCAGCCGAAGGACTGATTTTTGCCGAAGGACCGGTTCAGGGGAATGTCCAGCCAGCCGTCGCTGCTGGTTCTGTGAGCGGGTGGAAATTCCTGCTACCAGTTCTAGTGAACTGGTACGAACAGGCAGGAACCCACCTCTGATCCACAGGCTCCGGAGGCTTTCCTGAAGCCTGGGGAGGACGAAAACAGCCTCCCTGCGCCCTCTGGAAGGGCAAAAATCAGCTGGCGAGCACGCACATGTGCGCTGGAGCTGACATAGGGCAACACCTCACATGCCCTCAGATATGGCTCCATGTGCCACCTGTGGCACCCGTGCCATAGGTTCACCATCACAGAGCTAGCTATTAAGAATGTAAAGTGAATAAATAATAAAGGTAACATATATTGTGGCCATGCATGCATCCACACACACATACACGGGTATATATATATATATATGCTGTAGCCATGGTTGCAAAGGTTGGAAGGAAATGTGTCTGTGAAGAAACAAAAGGCAAAAACATGCAGAAAAGGAAAGCAAAATATTGTAGTTAGACAGGGTTTCCCAACCTTAGCAAGGTTTAAAGACACATGGATTTCAACTCCCGGAATTCCCCAGCCAACCATGGTAGCTGAGGAATTCTGGGATTTGGAGTTCACATATCTTAAACTTGCCAAGGTTGAGAAAGCAAAAAAAAAAAGTTTTTGCTTTTTTGTTTCTTCACGGACATATTTTCTCTCTATTTTCCTGCCAACCTTGCCAACCATCTGGGTCCAGTATATGTATTGTATACTGTGTATGTGTGTGTGGATTAACAGATTATCCAGCTTTAAGTAAAGGCACAGTGATACAGTTCTAGGCTCAGATTGAGAATCTTGGTTTAGTGCCTAGATTTCACTTCTCACCCGTGCCTTTTGGTGTCTGTGGATGGTGTCTGTGTAAGGAACCCCCTCCCATCTTCTCAGGTGTCCCGTATTTACCAGCAAGGCTAAATTCTCTTTTCCCTTGAACCTTTATCAATCCGTTCTTCAGTCGATTCGCTTACTGTACTTCCTCCTTCTGTCTTCATTCTCCTTCTGGGTTCTCAACAACCAATGAGTTGGGTCAAACCTTCATGTTCTCTGTTTGACACATAATAGGTGGAAATAGATTCGAGATAAGCGTCAAAACTACAGAGACGTTGTATTGTGTTTTTTTTGTTTTGTCTTGTTTTGTTTCTATTGCTAAAGTACTTAAAATATTCCAGCACAGTACATTCCCTGGTGTGTGATGCTTTTAAAAATAGCCCAATCAAAGCAGTTAAAATATGAGGGGAGAGCTGCCTTTTCTCATCTCTGCTGAATTTATGCAAAAAAAAAAAAGAGAGAGAGATTTCTCTTTTCCTATTTCTATATTCCTTTGCAATTCAAATAAGCAAAAAGGCTATGACTATGGTGATAGTCAACCCACTTCTGAAAGTCACACTGGATTGGTTCAGAGTGTTGTCGTTCAAACAGTTGGAGAAATAATTTAAATATTGCAAGGAGGCGGTTTTGATCAATGAGTGCAACATTCCTGGGTGCTTGGGTAGGCAAACCTACCTTGTAAGAACTCATGTTTCCCAGGTTTAACTTTTTATTAAAAAGGCAGGACAGAAATCAGGACCCTGAATAGTAAAAACTGTGACCATCATTAATGCTCCATGCCAGGGAAGGCAATATTTGCACCAGAAGGCCTATTGGTCTGACCTATTAGACGGCCACTTTGTGTGGCTCTATATCAGGGATTGTTGACTTGAGGTTCTCCAGCCAAACGTTTATTGCTTTCAATTTCAGAAAATTGAAATTCTGGAAGCCAGTTATTCAGCCCTGTGGCAAAGCAGGTGAACAACAAGTTGCCCAAAAGATAGATAATAACAGGGAGGAAGGGTTATGTACACATTAAATGCCCACTGTTTAATTAAGCCACCATTGACAAGCATCCATTTGTCTCTTCCATCTATCACCCATAGATTCTAATCACAGGATTGGAAGGGACCTTGGAGTCTTCTACTCCAACCCACTACTCAAGGTAGAAGGTTTATACCATCCTGACCCAAATAGTTGTTCAGCCTATTCTTGAAAACCTCCAGTGATGGGGCACCCACAATTCCAGGAAACAAGCTATTCTACTGATTGTTCTTACTATCAGATAATTTCTCCTTACTTCCAGGGTGGACTGCACTATAATGGTTTTCCTTCTGTTACTTCTTGTCCTACCCTCGGGTGCCTTGGGGAATAGGTTGACCCCCTCCAATATTTGTCATCTCAAATATTGGAAGGCTGCTAGCATGTCCCCACTAGTATTTTCCTTTGATAGATTAGACCAGGGCTCAGCAACCCGCGGCTATGGAGCTGCATGTGGCTCTTTCATCCCCCTGCTGCGGCTCCCTGTCACTCAAAATATGCATCACAACTATCGATGTTGTGACACAACCCACCAATGTGCAATTTATTAAGCTTTTTGACCCCCAGTAGGCCAACCAGGGATAAATCCAAGAAAAGAAAAGTTTCAGAAGAAAACAGAATCTTTAACTCAACTACATATGCTAGTTTTGTGGCCGCTCAAGAAATAGTCAGGCACAGGAAAGGGTTTTGTGACTCCCGGTGTTTTCTTTTCTGTGGGAAATGAGTCCAAATGGCTCTCTGAGTGTTTAAGCTTGCCGATCCCTGGGTTAGACATATCTAGTTCCCTTAACTGCTCCTTAGTTAGCCTCCAGACCCTTTATCATCATTATCAGGTCTGATAAAGGGAGCAGATCTGCCCCAGTCTGAATCCTTAGGAAAGAAAGACCCTAAGTATCAGTTGAAGTGATCGGTTCTTTGACTAACAGATGTTGGTTGCAGTAGAGTCAGGCTAGAACTAGATTTCCTGTGCTCAAAAGATATAGAAACTTTCCCCTCATCCCAGCCCTCCTCACCCCCCATGAACAGTCTGTCTTCAGCCAACAAGAGTTTGCCTAGGTGTTTTGAGAACGCTGGGGTGTTTAGGGTAATCCACATCCTTTCTCAGGGTGCATGGCCTTGAATGCTGGCTCAAATAGGTTTCTGAGCATCCCTGCTCTTTTGTCGAGCTGTCGTTCCTCCCTCTCAATTTCCCATCACGTACACAGGCAGGTTGATTGCACATTTGCTCACCTCCGTGTCCCTCTCCCCCCTCACACCTTCTTGCCTTTGATGGCAGGATGCCAGCGAGGCGCCAAGCTGAAGATGGCAGACCTGACAGTTGCTCTTGTCTGCACTCTTTCCGGGATCTCAACATCTTTTCTGTATCATGGTGACCAGAACTGTATGCATTATTCCACACGTGGCCCCACACCCACACAGATGCCATACATACCCACCAGAGTGCAAAGGACTGGAGAGAGCTGGAAAAATGTGGTGCCCACTCACCATAAAGAGTTCCAGACAACAAATAGGATATAGGAGGTTACCTGTGACCCATAAGTTTCCTATCTGATTTGTCTAGAAAGCTTTCTGGAGGAACTGACCCAAAAGAATGGTGATTCCCTACAAGGGTGTGTTCCACTTACCTTCCCTTCCAGTTTGGGTTCACACCGGAAGTGTGCATTTTGCACACCCTCGTCGTTCCCAAGTTAAAATCATCTGTGCATGCGCAGGAGGCTTTGCACATATGAGGAGGATTATTTTCAACTAAATTTCACTCCGGTGGATGGATTTCAAGCTGTAGGATCATTTCGGGGGCATATCCAGCCGGCCATCACTACCATTTCGGCAATCGGAGAGAAATTCCCACTACCAGTTCTAGTGAACCGGTTCGAACCAGCAGGAATTCCCTACCTTGTAGGAAAATATATATTTTTTTTCCTCCCAAAGAGATGAAAGTGGAAAGCAACGTGCCAAGTTGGAATCCCGAAGGTTTTTAATTCAGTTTTCGGTCTAATTTTAAAAAGAAAAAGTAAAGACACTCCCTTTTTCGTTGGCATCTCCAACGGGTGCTGTAAAAGCCAAGTCCAACAAAAGTCTCTGTTTTCCACCTCTGGCTCTTATCAGTCACGCAACTGTATTGACAGAAGATTCCCAGACACCCCTTTTCTCCCCCCCTCCCCCCAGTTTCTGAGGGCAAACATGGAGTTCGGGCCAAGTTCCTTATTTTCACATGTGAAGCCAGGGCCCCCGGCCTGCCTCTTGAGCCTCGCAACTCACCTATGGAAACATCACACCGCAGAAACGAACGAGCCTCTGTTATTCTTGGAGAGCAAAGAGAGACTGGAGTGAGGCCCTTCCCGGAGAGGTCGAACCCTGTCATAACATTCAAACAATGGAAAGGCAAGGGATGGCTGCAGACCGAGTCATTTGGCAGGAGGAGACCTGCCCCGAGCCGGAGTTGTTGCAAGCAAAAAAAACGGTCCCCCTTAATCTTGTTTTCCACCTTGTTGGAACCAGTTGGTTAATAAAGGAAAAGAGAAAAGAAAGCCACCCAATACATCCCCTTCTCCATCCCCCGATTCTGCCAATGAAAATATTCACTCCAAGACAGTTGACCAAAAAAAAAACCACAACAACAACAGAGAGAAGCTCGTATATGTATCAACTCTCCCTCATCGGTTTGGCCGAAAACCTCGGAGGCGTCTGTTACATCACCTTTTCACCGGCAACTTCCTCTGCCTTCATTATGCCCCGCAATCATTCGCAGGTCACTAAAATACAACCTTAAAGACTTCCCTCTGCTCAGGCGGTGCATTCCCAGGTTGCCAGTGGCGCACAGTCAGGAGATCGTGGTTTATACCACGATCACCTTTACGTCTGGGAGGCTAGATCCAAATGGGTTTGGAAAAGGTCCAACGTTGTCATCCTTGATCATAAGCACAAACCAAGGCAGCATCTGGGAATCGTCTGAATGACGGGGCCAAATAATCATTTTTTTCCTCCCTTTTCTTTTTTCCTCGTCTTCTGTAGAGTTTTCAATAGCTGGATGTTTTCCAGAAGGTGAGAGGGTTGTGCTTGTTTTTTTTTTTGCAAATAATATTTCCTCTCCTCACTTCTCAACCTCCTTGCTGCCTAATTTCGGGGCAAATACATTGATTTGCTTCATCCTGCCCTGCTGCTCATTTCCATTAATTTTACAGTAACTCAATTAGAATCAGGAGCTCAGCAATCAGAGAGGAAATGCCAAACAACTCCATCATAACGGAGTACGGTAACTTACCTCCTGTTTATTTATTTCGTTTTTTTAAAAAGTGAAGGAATGAAAAGGAAACCTGCTTGCCAAGCATCAGTTTTTGGAACAGCATTTATTTCCAAAAAAGATCTCGGATCCAATAGCAATAACACTTAGCCTTAAATACTGCCTCACAGTGCTTTTAAAACCCTCTCTAAGCAGTTTGCAGAGTCAGCATTTTGCTCCCAAAAATCTGGGTCCTCATTTTATCAACCTTGGAAGGATGGAAGGCCGAGTCAACCTCAAGTCGTCAGGATCGAACTTCTGGCAGTCAGCAGAATTAGCCTGCAATATTGCATTCTAACCATTGCATCACCATGGCTCTTGGCCATAACTGCCACACAGATCATTTTAAAAGATATAAACAGGCAGTGGCTGAAGCCTGGTACTTCTCTGCTAGAAAGAAAACCAAGCATAGCAATAAAGGGGAATATTTGTAGCTCAGGGTTGAAATGAGCAGGCTGGGGAATTCTGGGAGTTGAAGTCCAAACATCTTAAAATTGCCAAGGTTGAGAAACACTGTCTTAATTGGAATAGTTGAAAAATGCCTTTGCATTCATGCAACATGGCCAGTTAATCTGCTGACTGAATTGACTATTTGATGGGATTCATAGTATGCTGAATGGAAACTAACTGGGTTGGGTTCATACAACATAGTGGTGAAATTCAACCGGTTCTATCTGGATCGCGCGATCCAGTAGCGCTGGCAGTGGGAGGCTCCACGCACCCACATGGACTCATCACATCCCGTTTTTGACCTTCTGCGCATGCGTGGAGGAGTTCTGTGCATGCATGGAGGAGGCGCGGGCGCTCACGTAGTAAAGGTAGGTGAATTTCATCCCGGAGACAACATGATAAGTTGCC
>JANHFT010002137.1:137809-148588 GCA_032467955.1 Pseudoxenodon macrops
ACTCGCAGGAGTCTTCTCCAACACCATCGTTCAAAGGCTTCAATCCTTTGGCACTCAGCCTTTCTTACATTGCAACTGGGAAAACTATAGGTTTGACTATATGCATTTTTCTTGGCAGGGTGATTATTAGATGTTAGCACAACTTAAACCTAAATGACTATATGTAAAGTTTACCTATGCTGAAAGGTAAAATTCCTTTCAGCCAAATCACTTTGGAGGTCTATGACAGTAGTTTTATATGTTGCTCTTGGTATTTTGGGTTTATAAACCCTGTAGAAAAATCCGCAGCACCATTACTATAGTAAGATTAAGGTGCATTTAAACTTTCCCCCTTTTCCCGTTATTACCACTGGAATTGTATTTTTTCTGCAGACCTGGATATGTGATCCATAAAAGAAAAATGATGAGGTTCCAACCTGAATTGCTCCATCTTCTTGCTAGCATTCCTGATAAGCAGGAGATCTGATTGTAGTTGTCCCAGAATGTTTGGTATGGCTTTGAGACAACTTGAACAAATCATTTTAATAGCTTTGTTTTTCTGAATTCTAGGTCCATTAATCAGAGAAAAAGATACTTCTCCAGTCTCTCCTGCTTCTCAGAATTCAGACTTCTTGGTTCTCTATAGTTTAGCATTCCATTGTTGTATCTCCCTGCCTAATATAGATAGATTCTTTTGCCATTCAATCAAGCTAATGAGTGAGCAAGCAGGTGAACTTGTATGTGAGAGTGAGACTGTGAAATTGAGCTACCTGTAGTATTTTAAAAGTAGCAATTATTACATTATTAATGCTCCATTAATAAATTTACTACTTGACACCCCATTTTGATTAAACCTGACTCTTTGCTCTACTTTTTGTGTGTGTGTGTAAGAATCCTTCATCAGCTTTCTTTGGGTAAAATGTGATCCCTGGTGCTTGACTTTATATCAGAAACGGTAAATCCTCTCTTCTAATTATTGTATTTGCTTTTAAAACCATACTCAAAAAACAAAATAACAGAGTTGGAAGGGACCTTGTAGTCTTCTAGTCCAATCCCCCATTCAAGCAGGAGAACCTATACCATTCCAGAAAAATGGCTGTCCAGACTCTTCTTAAAAGCCTCCAGTGAAGCCTCCACAACCCATGAAGGCAAGCCAATCCACTGGTTAATTGTTCTTACTATTAGGAAGTTTTTTCCTTAATTCTAGGTTGCTTCTCTCTTTGTTCAGTTTCCATCTTGTCCAACCTTCAGGGGCTTTGGAGAATAGATTGATCCCCTCTTCTCTGACAGCCCCTCAAATATTGAAAGACTATTTGTCAGGGTTCCAAGTAAGACGCGCCCAATGAAAGAAAACTCCAAGGCTTGAGTTTCCTCAAAATTCCATTTTATTAGAGATGTCATACAGTATTGGCACATCTGGGAAAACCTGAAGCTGAAAGTTTCCAGGTTTTTCCCGCCCAAAGGAAAGTCCAAGTCCCTTCCCCTGCACCCACATAACCATTACATGGTCCAATCAAAGCACCATCCCAACTGGAGATGCCTCCCAGTTCTAGCCATCCAGGTGCAGGGCAAGATGTCCTTGACTTTCTGAGAAAGGAATGTTGTTATGACTATATATCACCCTGGCTCCATACAATCCCCCCTCCCGGTTTCCCACTGTAGTAAATGTGACAGGCCTGAAAATCCAACGAAAAAGAGGGCTTCCATGCCTGACACTACTATTGTGTCACCCCCTAGTCCTTCTCTTTGTTAGCCTCGACATACTCAGTTCATGTAACCATATATATTTAGCTTCCAACCCCCTAATCATGTTTGTTGCTCTCCTCTGCACTCTTTCTAGAGTCTCAACCTCTTTTTTATACTATGATGACCCAAAATGGATGCAACATTCCAAATGTGGTCTTACCGAAGCAGTATAAAACTGTACTAACACTTCATGGTATCCCTCTATTGAGGCAGCCTAGGACTGCGTTGTTGTTGTTGTTTTATCAGCTGCAGCATACCTTGTGTCTTCAGGGGTTATTTTTTCCCTCAGAATTGATGTGGGCTATCCTAATTACCTAATAGCTTGCAATACACAAATACTAATTATATTGTATAGACATTTTTCAGAACCTGTGATGGAATTTGGTGGTGTAAGAAGTTGAAGCATAGAACTGCAAGCGCTACATACATTTTGATTCTTCACAATGTAATGAGAACTCACATTGTCTCAGCTTGCATATTAAGTGTCGTCTGGCAGGGGCAGTGTGATGGTGTTCCAGAATATCTAATTACAAAGAACATGTTGAAAAGAGAAAAACAGCAGTAGCAACTTCATGTCTTCTTTCCGTCTTGTTTATAGTTAACATTAGGCATGATAATAAATTGTGGATCTCCAGAATTCTTCTGGAGAACCTTCACAGACTCAACACAACTGTTAATATCTGCCCAGTGCAGAACAGAAAAATATCTTCTTCTTCTTTTTGTATATGTGATGATTCTTCTTAGTAAGAATCACTGCTTCCTTTTAAGGGTGACTAGCTAGTCTCATTGTTATCTATTTATTTTGAAAATACTTTCAATATTAATATTTACTTTGAATATATCCCCCACATAATCATCACTCAAACAGTGAATAAAATGTAAATACTTTTATTTTGTCTGAATTAATTGATCTTAATTGATCTTCTTATGACTATTAATTGCTTTGGGGCAACAGGCTAAAATATCAATAGTATCCCTAGTAGTGAAAGGAGAACTACACGAAATCTTTGGATGTTTTCTCTCAATGATACTATTTAGGTCAAACAAGTGAGGAATCCTGAGGAACAGCATATATAACAGCCGAAGTGCTGAAAAAGAATCATTTAGCATTTCAGAAATCAGCCACAAGGAAGGAAAAAATATAGTATTTTACATGTTCATTCTAGCATGGTTCTCTAGAAAGGCAAAATGGTTGAAGTAAACAAAGAAAGGGAACTTTCATTGACCTTGTTTCTTTCATAGAGGATGGCAGAAATCCAGACCTGAACTGAATTGAATCTTAGTTATTCATTTCATTCAGGAATTGTTGGCGTACAGATGAAACCATGTGCCTTTCAGAATAACAGAACAGAATAACAGAGTTGGAAGGGATCTTGGAAGTTTTCTAGTCCACCCTCCTGCTCAAGCACATGCATAAATGCAACAAACACTTTGTCCTAAGATGGAAGAATTTCAAGTTACCAACCGGAAATTATTCACCATAATGAGCCCTCAGGAGATCACTTTATTAAAGAATTAACAAAGAATTTAATAAGCATCGATTAAATGTTAAAATTGCTTTCTGATAAAATAAATAAATGTCCAGCTCACATATAAAATAAGGTTTTGTTTATAGCTCCTCATCTTTACCAAAACCCTGCTTGCAGATAATAGGCTAAACACACAGGGAGAAGAGTGTTTCCAATAGTAGAAGATGTGTTTCCCAAGAATATTAATCTCCATCTTGTTCATATTGGCAGTATGTGGAATGTATGAAAGTATTCAGAATTATGAAGCCCTTTGTACATTTGAGGATATTGAAAGATGAATCTACCTCCGATTTCTAACAATAGACTCCCTGACATCTGCTGTATGTCAATATTTGAATTAAATAATTTTCCAGTTGGCAAGAAGGAGCAATCTTACACATATTTATTTATTTTGTCTACGTTAGAAATCATGCTTTTAAATTTTTTCTTACATTTTGATTTTGTTGGAAATAAGGGCTAAACATAGTTTAGTAGTGAATGGAATTAAGAATATGGTAAATGACACTGAAATGAAGGAATATTGGAAAGAATATTTTAAAGCCCTGTGCGGAATGATAGTGGTATGTCAAAAAGGGAGATGAAAATTAATGCTATAAATGTTATTGTGGAAAAAAACCATGGACGAACAAATTGAAAAAAAGCATGTTGAAAAAATGTGCATGTTGGAAAAATGTGTAAATTCATGTGTAGGTGGTATAACCGGAAAAAGACCACCTCTGTCCCTGATTGGAAAGATGCCATTATTGTTACATTATAGAAGGAAAAGGTAATAGGAATGAATGCAATACCACAGGCGAGTTAATTTGTTAAGCATGCTTGAGAGGTGTTTAAGAATTCCAATTAAATGGGTGTCACAGATGACGATGGTCAAAATTTCAGTGCAGGTTTTTGATAAAAACTAGGGGGCATTGTAGATCCTTAGCAAATCTCTAAAAATGTACAAATATGAGAAAGATTTGTTTATTGCATGTTTCCCAATTCAGACATAACAAAGTATGGACGTGGCTTGAATTATGGAATTTTTTGCAAGAATGTGGAATTTAATATTGGTTAATAAATGCAATAAGAGCAGTACATGATGCGGGTGAGCCAAATAAAAGAATAAATGAAATTCTGAGCAGGAAAAAAGACAAGGATGTATGATGATGTCCCCTTGATTTGGAAGCTATTTATGTATCAGGAATGCCTATAGAGAGATTAGAAATGCACTGTTTGGGGATATGACTCTGCAAATGAGTTTGAATGAACAAGATGCTGAGTTGACTAAGAACAAGTGATTTGTAGCAAATGTTGACAAACTATTAATGCAGACATTTTTGTTCACAGACAGCAAAGTTATGCATAAATGGCAAAAATTATATATCCTGGCTTATTAAAAGTGGGCAAATGAAGAAATGTTGAGATATGGATATGCCGGTAGAAAAATAGTGGGTACTTGTAGTCTGTTGCAATGTGAAAATGCACATGTCTATTTTGTTACATCAAAGCAGAACTTGGATATATTAGAAGAAATGTAAAAGTTATTAGAATGAAATAGAAACTGGTTACCTAAGAAGTGAGCTTAGTAAAATAAGAAAGTTAACGTTGAATGGGTACTGAAAAGATTTGAGTACAAAAGTGAGTAATTTTCTTCGTATACTATTTACTGCCTTTAATTTTTTTCCTTTTTTCCCCCTCATACTACCGGTACCTACTCTTTTTCTGCATTTTGTATAGTTTTCTCTCCCTGTATGTATGTGCACACTGATGCTGCCATGGACATTGCTTTCGATTAAGCCCACCAAAATTGGGCTTTCGATTAAGCCCACCAAAACTTGTCTATACTAGTCTGTATGATTATTTTAGTAATATCTGAGTAAGGTTTTTCGCTTTAACAAAGTGCAGATTTGCAACTCTGATTCCACGATGTATAAAAAAATTGGGGTGGGTGTGAGTGAAAATTGTTTTTGTCATGATGTACTTCTTCTGAGTCCCTTCCTGAATGCTGCAATATCCACATTGTTAGTCATCTTTGTTGGGGTTCAATTTGTACAATTAAAAATTGTAAAGGTTCCCCTTGCACATAGGTGCTAGTCGTTCCCAATTCTAGGGGCGGTGCTCGTCTCTGTTCCTAAGCCAAAGAGCCAGTGCTATCAGATGACAATTCCATGGTCATGTGGCTGGCATGACTAAATGCTGAAGGTGCACGGAACACTGTTACCTTCCCACCAAAGGTGGTCCCTATTTCTCTACTTGCATTTTTACACGCTTTCGAACTGCTAGGTTGGCAGAAGCTAGGACAAATAATGGGAGCTCACTCTGTTATGCGGCGCTAGGGATTCGAACCGCTGAACTGCCAACCTTTCTGATCGACAAGCTCAGCCACTGAGCCACCGCATCCCCTTCAATTACTCAAAGGCAGAGGCAAAATTAGTAGGAGGCATTTCTTCATTGGCTTAGAAGGAATGGATGTTCCATCAGATACCCAAAGAGGAAGTACACAGAGAGTTCCAAGTGCAAATGTATACATTCCAATCAATGAAAACCAAGCCCATGTTTTAGGCTGGATTTAAATGTACACCATAGTTTGGAAAGGACAGGGAATATTCTTCTAGAAGAATGGAGTGAAGAAACTGCTTCTTACCCCAAAATGTTGAGTTCCCGTCTCCCTTCTGGATGTGCAGTAGATAATAGGCTGAGGTGGGAAATGTACAAAACAGGCAGCTGTATAGCAAGCCCGCCTTGGCACAGACTACTAATTAGCAATATTTGAGGCATTGAAAGCAGCTTTGTTGCTGTTGTTGTTCTTTTGCTCTGACATGAATAATCCTCTCAGTTGTAGCACTTCCAGCGAAAGGGTAGAGCAGTAGGGGAAGGCTATTCAAATTTATTGCAGTTTGGCAGCTGGAACATTGGAAAAAGATGAGTGTAAATAAGTGGAATGCGAAATAAACTTGCCTCCTATAATGCTGATTTAAAATATGCATAACATTGCTTTACCAAGTGGGCTTGTTTAAAGAATGTAAATTATTTAGAATGGAGAGGATGCTCTTTGAAAAACTGTGAAGCGTGATTTTGTGACCAGTACTTAGCCAGCTGCTTGCTGTAGATTTTGCTTTGAAGTGACAGGAGAAAGACTATATATGGTATTTGCATTTTAAGAAATGCAGTATAAGGCAAATAGAGCCAGAGAAGATGAAACGGTAAAAATCTGGAAGACAATCCAAGTTGGTCTGCAAGAAAAATCAACCCAATACTAATGGAAGCTACATGACAGTAGATTATGCTGAAGTTCAAATGCTGAGGCTTACAGATAAACTGGATGCTCCATTTTATACTGGCAATGTAGTGTTAAAATGTGATAGTCTTGATAATATTGTTCCTTTCTACACCTAACTCTAGGTGTAGAAAGTGAAATTGGCCAGATCAACATCTAAGTTAACTCAAACCCAGTGGTACTTTATATTCCATATTAAGATATCTGGAATAAAGAAGAAGGATTGACTTAGGGGTAAAATCCAGCAGTTTCTGGAGAAGCGGTAGCGGAAATTTTGAGTAGTTCAGAGAACCGGTAGGGGAAATTTTGAATAGTTCGGAGAACTGGCAAATACCACCTCTGGCTGGCCCCAGAGTGAGATGGGAATGGAAATTTTGCAATATCTTTCCCCCAGGAGTGGGGATTTTGCAGTATCCTTCCCCTGCCACGCCCAACAAGCCATGCCCAACAAGCCATGCCCACTGGATTGACTGCCTAATGAAAGTGAGTGCAGAAGAGTGAAGAAAAGAACAATGCGCTAGAGAGACCTTAACAATGAGCTCTCAAGTACATTGGCCACATAGCTGTAAAATTGTATTCTTCCAACTTAAAGAATAGAAAGAAATCTTTAAAAAAAATATGAAAAGGTTGAAAATTAAAACAGAATAAATATTAAATTCATATTTTCTTTTTCTGTTATGCTTATTTGTTTCTTAGTCATAAGAAGAATCTTGCTAGACTCAGCTCAAAGATCCAATTAGTTCACCATCATGTTTCTCTCAGTGGTTACCTAAAGTAGCTTGATCTGTCTATGATGTTCAGGGGCATGTGACATCTGAAATTGGTGTTTCAAAGAATTTGAGAGTTATCTCAGTTTTTCACTTTCCCCTAGAAATGTGTGGGTTCGTTGCAGCCACCAGTTGTAGTTATTTGTATGACCTACCTCTGTGAACACAAACTAATACCAGAAAAAATGGCTTGCAGAAATTGTGAGAAGGCTGAGAACCCAAAAGATTATCTCAGAAATGGCAATTCAATTCAGATGGGTAGAGATTTGGGGAAATGCTCTTCAAGAAGATTCTGCTTTAATTCATTCGCTGTAACTGAGGCTACAGTTTCCCAGATTCTGTATTTATCCCAGATTAGCATTAAAGATAAGTCAATGAAATTTATGGCATCCTTGCTTCCTTGCCAGCTATGTGTACCATAGTATATATATTTTTATTAGAGCCAGCCACGTGGAAAAAGCTGTCCACCAACCATGCAAAGGGGACTGCTAAAAACAAAGCCCACCCTCTAATATCCTCAAATTCATAAGTATTACTGCAGGTATCACTTAGTCCAGGGGTCACCAACCTTCTGGACCTCAGGGACCACTAAATTAATAATTTTAAATCCCGCGGACCACTAAATATGATCTGCCTAATGACCGGCTGGGTGGGCGTGGCAAGGTGGTCATGTGACTAGGTGAACGTGGCCAACTCGATATCACATCGAGGGGCGCCTTGCTGGCCTCTACCCACCACTCCTCACCTACCCGCCCAGGCTCCTTAGGGCCCCAACAGGAAGCAGTTGTTGGAGCTAAGCAGCCACCACGAGGAAGAGTTGGCAAAACAGCTCAGTTCAAATTGGATCTGACTATGAAGGAGGCTCAGCAGAAGCACCTCACTGAAGACTTTCAAAGCACAGGGAAGACCTGTGGGAGTGCAAGGCCAGGTACCGGCTCCTGGAGGCTCAGCAGGCTGAGATGGTCAGCCAGTTCCAGGCCATGATGCAGTCCCACTGGAACAAGGCCCTCCGGCTCTTCGTCACCAGCGATGCTTCCCTCCAAACTTCGCCCAAAGCCCTGCACCAGGAGGCTGAAGCAGACCCCAAGTCGGAATTTCTGCCCCCCTCCAACTCACACAAAAAGACCCCGAAGGGGAGACTCTCTTCAGCAACACAAACATTCATTGCACGTATCTGTCCCAGGGCCCGTAGTTTGAGGACCTCTGATTTAGTGCAATATAAAAAATGCAAATGATTTTTCTATGGACCACCAAATTTTTCTCCTGGACCACCAGTTGGTGACCACTGTTCTAGTCTAACTCCCTGCCCCACACGCACCCCCTTGCATGCACGGCAGAGACCCACCAACCAATTGGCTGGCAGGAGGCACCTGTGCATGCGCGGCGGAGCTGAACTGGGACAATGGCTGGCGCGCCCACGGAGCACCAACCTATGCCATAGGTTCGCCATTCTACCATTTCAGACAAATGGTTGTCCAATCCCTTCTTAAAAACCCTTAAAAAGGAGAAGGGGGGAGGAGGCTGACCCTCCCCACCCCACCCCACAACTTCACTTCGAACGTCTGAGGGAAGAGCAAAATCTCAGGCCCTCTCAGTTCCACAGAAACTTCACCCACACAAAACTCCACCGAGAATCTTCTTTCACTGAAACCGGCTCTCACCCACACAACCTCAGAATCCGCTGGTGGTGCCTCAAAGGCAGCAGCCTTTGCTCAACAGCTTCCGGAAGCTGTTGGCCTGATTGATTAATTTCCACCGGGTGGGTCTTATTTGGCTCAGCTCGGCAAGGCGCGTGGCAGCTGCAGGGAAGACAAGCTGTGGGAAGAGAGGAGGGGGGGGAGATGCTTGGTTGCGGCTGATGATCGGGCTCCCCATTGTGAAGAAAGGAGCAGCCCGGAGAAGCCAAATGGGAGCCAGAATGAGGTTCCTTCAGTGGTTGTTTCCCTCCCCCTCAATATCCGGTTATACCATATTGTAAATAAACAAGGCCACATTTGTCAGGGAGGGGGTAAATCGAAGGGAGGAACTCCGCTTGAAAGGTGTACTTTCCATTGTGAAAACAGGATCTCCATCTTCCAGAACAGTGGGTTGTTTTTCCCCCCAAATTGGGCCACTTTAAGATACGTGGACTTCAACTCCCAGAATTCCCCAGCCGGCACAGAATTCTGGGAGTTGAAGTCCACATATCATTTTAAGTGGCTGAAGTTGAGGAACGTTGATTTAAAAGTTGGAGGAGAGGCTCTCCAAAATGTGGGAAGGGTTTGAGAAGAACTGAAAGAAAATTCTGGAAGGACTCCATTCCCTCCCTCCCTCTCTTTATCACTCTCTCTCTCTTTCTCTCTTTCTCGCTCTCTCATCCAAAGGTGACCCATGCCCCCTTCTCAATATTTCCTCCACATTCCTAGCTACTCCTCTGACACCCCAGATGAAGTAGTAGAACAACTCAGCATGAGCAACATGACTTCCTGTTAATCTGAAACAAGAATGTCCCAAAGGTGCTTTTTCAAGAGGCAACTGGACTTTCTTGTTATTCTTTGAAGATGTTTCATTTCTCATTCAACGAGGTTCTTCAGCTTTTAAGAATGTTTCTTCACCAGAAACACAAGAACATCCTTTCCTTGCCAATGTGGATGATGCAATCACAACCCCATTGCACAATGACATCATCCTCTGAAGTCCTTATCTTATCATCAACATCTGATGCTTGCCCTTTACCTGATGGATTCATCAAGAAAAACCAAAGTGGAGTGGTTTGGAAAGTCCTTTGGCTATCTTGATGCAGTCATTCCTCTTTCAGTGTCTTTCAGCCAAGGCAGTGTTTCTCAATCTTGCGATTAGAAGTTGTGTATGGACTTCAGTTCCCAGAATTCATGCCTTGACTGGGGAGTTCTGGAAGTTGAAGTCCACCCGTCTTAAAGTCGTTGTGGTTGAGAAACACAGAGATGAATTACGCTTCTCATCTTCTACAATGTCTGTAGTCAGCTGCCCTGGCTGGTTGAGGATGAGATGATTGTCCAGTCCTTGGGAGACATTGAGATGGAGAAAAGGCTATTCCAATTCATTGATCATGATGTTGTTGACGATCCTCACTCAGTTAAGGATCTTGGAGTACTCATCTCTAATGATCTAAGTGCTAGAGTCCACTGCAACAGAATTGATAAGAAGGCATTAAGAGTGGTTAACCTAATCTTGGGCAGCTTCCTCTATGGTAATATTGTACTTTTAATCAGAGCATATAAAACATTTGCCAGACCAATTCTCGAATACAGCTCATTGGTCTGGAACCTGCACTACATATCGGACATTAATACAATTGAGAATGTCCAGGGATATTTCACGAGAAGAGTCCTCCACTCCTCTGTTTACAACAGAAAACCTTCTGCCACCAGACTTGACATTTTGGGCCTAGAAAATTTAGAACTAGTCCGCCTTCGATCTGACTTAAGTGTAGCACACAAAATTATCTGCTACAATGTCCTACCTGTCAATGACTACTTCAGCT
>JANHFT010002138.1:133234-148407 GCA_032467955.1 Pseudoxenodon macrops
ATAGATAGATAGATAGATAGATAGATAGATAGATAGATAGATAGATAGATAGATAGATAGATAGATAGATAGAAAGACAGAGACAGACAGAGAGATATAGACAGACAGACCGATGATAGCTGGAGATAGATAGCTAGATAAATAGATAGATGCCTAAGTAGAGACACAGACACACAGAGAGATCTAGGTAGGTAGGTAGACAACCAGGTTATTTCCTCCTCCTCCTCCCCTTTTGTCTCTCCACCAATGAGTCACTTGCTGGGAGAATGAGTTGCTTCTAGAATAAGGGTTTGGGATGTCTGTCACCTTCACTTTAACCAAATGGCTGCAATTTTATTAACTCCCCTTGAGCATTTGCTGAGTAGTAATCCTGCCCACGCTGAAGGTCAGACAGTGATGGCCCATTACTTAAATGGAGTAGGTCCTTCACATAAGCAGTCCTTGAAAATAAAGTGATGCTTCTCCGAGTGAGCAGAGAGATCCTTCGGAGGCATCATTTGGCACCACTCAGAAACAAAATTTAATCCGTAGCCTTCTATTCCTAGCCATCTCCACCAAAACCAGACTTCCGTTTTTTCCGAAACTTCCTATCTCTGCCCAGTGACCACATACATTCTGAAGGTTGAGAATAGGCTATGCTGTGTTGTAGTCGCCATGAGGAATGCTCATTCATTCCCAGATTGAGCAGGATTAGTGGTGTGTCTGGTTGAACAGGAAAAACAGAGAACACAACTCCTGGAGGATGACACAAGGGGAAGACGTGCAGATATTTTTGGGCTTAGAGACAACCTTGGTGGAACCCCCGACAATTATGGTCTTTCTGATGAGTTAAATTGATTCTCCTATAGTGTGTTTGACTGAAAGATGCCCAAACAGTCTATAAGAAAAACAGTACTTAAATAAAACTATCATAATAAAATCAGCCATCTTTAAAAAAAACAATAAATGTAAAAATACCTTTGTGGAGGGCTATTTCTAGATCCATGGCAATCTAAATACAAGTAGTTCTTGACTTATGACCACAATTGGACCCCAAATTTCCTTTATGGTCTGTTTGGTCATCACTGTTTGGTTTGATAGCAGCAGTGCCTCAAGATAGAAAGCCCATACAGAGAGTGGTAAGGACAACCGAGAAGATTATAGGAAGCTCACTTCCTGTTATTCAGGATACTGCTTATAAGTGCTATCTGCTTAGAGCTCAAAGCATTGTTAGAGACCCCACACAACCACTTCATGGTCTACCCACACAACCACTTCATGGTCTATTTCTGTTGCTCCCCTCTGGGAAGAGGTTTCAAAGTGGGACTACCAGATTCTGTAACAGTTTTGTTCCCTATGCCATCTGTCTGGTAAACTCACAAGATTCATTTTTCTCGCTGTGCACATGTATACATCCGAACTAGACTGTGTTGTTTCTCTGTGTCATATACTATATGTGGGTATATGCATACTTTTGTATTTATTTATTTTGTCATGTTTCATTTTAATGTATGCTGATTAGTGTACATTCAAAGTGACAATAAAGTTATTCTAGTCTAATCTATTAAGTGAATCATGTCATTCAGTGTCATTCTGGTCATTCAGGTCAAGTCCCTCGTTCAATTCTGGAGCCACCCGGAGGTCCAGTTCCCCCACCATAGAGTCTTCTCCTAGCACGGAGTCCTTTTTTCCTCTGCTGACCGGAAGTCCGGTTCCACCACCATAGAGTCTCCTCCTAGCACGGTGTCCTTTTTCCTTCTGTCCTAACAGAAAGCCCTATCAATTGTGGAGCCAATTGGTGACAGGGAGCCACAGTACAATGATGAAAGAGCCACATGCGGCTCCAGAGCCGTGGGTTGCTGACCCCTGATCTAGGACTACCTATATTCCTGCAGGGACTGGTCTCTTCCAGAGCAATTTCAATGAAATTGCAATATTGCCAGGCACTTCAATTAAATTATTTTTGAATAAGGAATCACAGCCTGAACTTTGGCTGGTTTCTTACAGGTTCAGTGACCACATTCTCCGCTATCTGAAATCAAAGTTAGGTTAACTAGTCTTGGGTTCTGATTCTAAGAACTAGTTCCAATTAGTTCACGGTATGACTCCTGGATTGGCATTCTGTTTTTTTTTTAACAGAATATAACAGTATTCCATTTCTGAGTTTTGTCAGAAGCCATTGGAAAAATGACTCAAGGTGAAAAGATAAATCTTATAGAAGCCACTCACCTTTCCTCCCCACGGTTCTGAAACTGCTTTATTGTGACACCTGAATTGGAGTCTCTTTTCTTTTACAGCAAACCATGGGTTTGTTTTGGCTGATAGCCTAGCCTTGTATTTCTGAATCTCAGTTGCTTTCCAATGGGTGGACTTCATCTCCCAGAATTCCCCAGCCAGCATTCCCAGGGAATTCTGGGAGCTGGAGTCCACCCATTGGAAAGTAGCCAAAGTTGAGAAATCTAGCTATCAACAAAACCAAGGAAAATCACATCTGATTTTTTTCCCCCGTTCTTCATCTAGAATTTTTCTTTTATGCAACCGCCAGTGAAGAATGTATATTTGCAGGAAAACTAGAAACTAGAAATTCATTCTTGTGTTTTACGAAACAAAACAAAAACGCTCTTCCTAATGATAAGCAACTTTCTCTTTATTTCACCCACAAAAATGGATTCTTTAAGGCCGTCTGATTTTTGTAGCTGAAACCAATCCTAATTACATGTTGATGGCATTCACCCAATGTGCATAAACAGGACTGGTAAGAAGACCCTGCTCACTGCATTTGCCAACATATTTACATTTGGTTACTGTTGGCTTCTGCTGGGATTTTGTTGCGGTTGTTGTTTTTGAGAGGGGTGGGTGGCTTGGGTTAAGTATTTTGTGTCGATTAATCCGTTCGGTTAGCGTACGCTTCAGCGCAACGCGTTGTGCAAATCTAGAAAATGAATTAATGCAGGAGATTATCAACGTACGGCTACCGTTGAGCTTAAACGTTCCATTGCTTAGTTGTCTTAAGTGAGGGGTTTTGGTTTGTTTTTTTTGGCCTTGTTTTATGCCCTTTCTTGTCACAGTGGCGTTAAGGGAATCCCTGCAGCTAGTAACACAATTGTTATGTGAATCTTGCTTTCCCATTGACTTTGCTTGTCAGAAGGTCGTAAAAGGGGATCACATGACCCACACCCCCAGGGCCACTGCAACCGTCATAAATATGAGCCAGTTGCCAAGTGTCTGAATTATGATCACGTGACCATGGGGAAGTGTGAAAATGGTCATAGGTCATTTTTTTCAACGCTGTTGTAACTTCGAACGGTCAGTGAGCAAACGGTTGTAAGTTGAGGACTACCTCTAACCCCTTTATATATCTTGTGTGAAGACATCCTTTCAAAGCCAGTAAGGGATTGGGATATTCCTGAAGTCTCCAAACTACAACTACCCAATAGCATGGTTACTAATGGGTGGGTGGGTGCTGGGATTTGTAGTTTTGCCACAGTTGGGCAGCCATAAAACTCCCACGCCCACTCCTGCTTCCCCATGGAGTGTGTTTGGTTCTGCTCGTTTCATTTTTGCAGCTTCTGAAAGTGGCAGAAATTTAGCACTGGAATATTATGAAGATGGGAAAAGGGAACAAGTCACGCCTTACTGTTACGTGTGGCCTGAAGTAGGAAAACCACCCTTTGAAATATGTCTAGTGCATTCCCTCTCACAAATCACAGGATCCCGGAGTGGAAGGGGATAGGGAGGTCATCCAATCCAACCCCTCTGTCCATTGCAGGAATCCAAAGTAAAGCATCCTTGGCAAATGGCTGTCTATGCTTGAACATTCAGTGTGAATGGAAGGAACCTTTATATCTGTGTACAGTAAGTGATTCCAGCTCTTAACTATATAGTATTAGAAAGCTTTCATATTTAATTGGTATCTGCCTTTCTCTATCTTAAATCTACGCCATGCTGGTAAGTGTTAGAATAAGTCCGCCTTCTATGCGCCTTCCTTTTGTGTATTTAAAGAATGCCGTGATTTAGTTGTCATTTTCAAGGCTAAAGACATGAGCTCTCTTCACAGAATTTAGCTTTTAGTTCCCTAGCCAACTTTATTGCCATTTTTTTTCAGCCTTTTGCAACTTTTCCAAGTCTTTCTTGAAGTGTGGTATCCAATTCCTTGCCATGCTGCCAGGTCCTTAACATTGCCTGAAGCACATAAGGTATCAAGATTCTCTAGTGAATCTCCCCTTCCCATAAATACAGAGGCATTGAGGGTTCTGCCTGAGCAAAGGGTTTTTTGAGGAGTCCTTGGTGTTCTCTGAGCTCAGTTATTTTTTTGTTTTGTTTTTTGCAGACATTTCATTACCCAAACTAGGTAACATCATCAGTGTTACCAATAGTTGGCGTTGTTTGGCTGAGTGTTTTTTTTAACAGTCTTTTATTCTCCCAATTTGCTGACAATTTAGTTTTTTTTTAATTTCTGGATGTTTAACTTAATAGGCTTAAATACTGTTGGATAGTTTCAAAGTTTGTAGGTAGCACTGAATTCTGGGAAAGGTGGCATATCACTAAGCTGAATTTTAGAATCTCTAAGTACAGGTGTGCAATTTTTCAAGACAAAAGTGTATTGTCTGGTCTGCTTGCTTTTGGAGTACGGTAAAATAGTTGTTTGCTCATTGGTTTCTTTAAAGAAGGAACATGACTCCAAACTGTATAGCTACAGCAAGAGAAACTGCAGTACAAAATTAAAAAGCATCCCAATCCCCACAGACTGTTATTTAAACTGTGTTGAATCACACAGAAAACTGGATGATTCAGAGACCCAAAATAAACTTGGCACAATCTGGAATATTGGGATTCAGGAACTGCTTGCTAATAATAAAACAACAACACAAACACAACGAAAAGCCCTCTGGGGCATGTCTAAAGCAAGAATTTTAACAATAAACTCCCCAAAGTTCATTATTTCAAAGAACTCTGGGAATTACAGCCTCATGAAAAGCAAAAGTGCTTGTAAAGAAAAAAAATCATCTTCAATCTCTTCCCAAAATTACATCATCTGAAATGGCTTGTTAGAACAGTTTATTAAATCGGGTTTATTCAGCCTCTGAGTCTCGCCACAAATTTTGTACCTTGGAAGACTGCTGAATTATTTCCTGTGTTCATCCCTATCCTGACCCGACATATAATTATTGGGAAGGGTATGTCTGCTTGATGGATTCAATCATAATGCCCAAATGCCATTGGCATTCCTCAAAAAGGAAAGCAAAAAAATCTAGTTTCACGTTTTGTTGTTAAAAAGTTATGTTGGGCTGTGGGAGGAAGTTCTTTAAAAATAGCATATCATTTGTTAAAGGCCAACATGATGTACATACACAAGCTTTTTAAAAAATATTTTAAATGGGTGTCAACTCCTAACTCGACCTTAATTTTGCTCAACCAAGCATCCCCCTTTTCTGAGGCAGTTTATTCTTGCCACTTTTAATCCAGAAACTGAAAATAGAAAACACCCAGAGAGATTAGAGTGTCTTCCAACTACTCCAATACTTTGCTTCTTTAGCATGACTGCACATGATAGCCTCTGATAGACTGCCACTGGGCATGGAATCTCCATTTGAGCTATCCCTGCCAACTGGCAAATGAAGACACCTTAACCTGTGGGCACCATTACATCTTGAAAGCAGGAAGCCATTGTGAGCTGTAGATTTTATTATCATTAGACAGGAGAATCGTCTCTTTTTTTAAGGGAGGAGAGTCTTTTAAGATATTAGACGGCACGATGCTTACAGGAAAGACTTGTAATTTATGGGGCTTTTAGCCACTGCCTTGATGAAAGGATAGGAAGCGAGGACAGCATAAAGTGGTTCGCCATTCTTAAAGGGTCTGCTTTTAATCGCGTCTCAAGTTCGCACACAGGTTCTTTATAGATTACAAGCAGAGGCGGGCGCTGCCTTTCTCGAATATCATTGGCTGACTTCGGAAGACATGCACACACACCCTCCCCATTTACCCAATCAAGTCCATTATCTGGGTCCGCAGGGTTTCCCGAATCCTGAACGAACCACCCTAAGCAAGTCGGAACAATCCGCGGGACCAACGAGTCCTTGGCCCACTTGGGTTTCGCTGCTTTATTCACAGAACACGCCTAACCCTAAACTAGCCGGGCCGTCTAAGTTTCGCGTCTCCTGATAACACAGTTTCCCATTCTTTTTTCTTCATCGTTCTGTTTTCTTCTTTCTAGTTTTCCCCCCACCTTTTGCCTCCTTCTCTTTCTCCCATTGTCTAGGAGCCTGTTCGTTTTTAGGGACCCATCCTTCCGAAATCACCCAGCAAAGTGCGCATAACTAGAGGAACCAAGAAGTCTTTCATTCTGTCTAAATGAGTGTGTGTGTGCATCTTTCTGTTTAAATGAGTGTGTATCTTTTTGTTTAAATGAGTTTGTGTATCTTGTTTAAATGAGTGTTATCTTTTTCTTTAAATGTGTATTTTTGTTTAAATGAGTATCTTTTTGTTTAAATGTGTGTGTCTTTATTTAAATGAGTGTGTGTATCTTTTTGTTTAAATGTGTCTTTTTGTTTAAATGAGCATTTTTGTTTAAATGAGCATCTTTTTGTTTAAATGAGTATCTTTTTTATAAATGTGTTTCTTTATGTAAATGTGTTTGTATCATTTTGTTTAAATGAGTATCTTTGTTTAAATGAGTGTGTATCTTTTTGTTTAAATGTGTGTGTCTTTATTTAAATGTGTGTGTGTCTTTCTGTTTAAATGAGTGTGTGTGTGTATAAAACAAAGGTGGAGATTTTAAAATAATTCATATTTTCAAAAGCTTTCTGTTGGGGGGGGGGCTGTTAGCCTTAGAATAGTCTGTACAGTATTTGGTATATAAAGTAACAAAAATAATTGATCGATTGTAATGATTTTTTTTTATTGATTTATTTATGACCAATTTTATTTCATCTCAGACGAGACATTTTCTGCACCCCTTTTTTAAAGTTTTCTGCCAGGCAACAGACGTGAACATAACTGACTTAAATTGATTTCTCCTTTGAAAACAAAAAAAAAAACAAAGTGCATTGAGTTAAACTGGTCTTGGCAGGGCTGTTGTTGTTGTTTTTGTTCACGAAACCGAAATGTCTTCGTATAAATTAATAAAAGGCTAAGAGGCTAATACGACATTATTAGCTTTTTTTTAAAAAAAAAGAAGAAAAAAGCAATGTACACGTTCATTTAAAAAAAACAAAAAAACCCGACATTCCACATTTCAAATTCTATCGAACAGGCGCGAATTCAGGATTTCAAAACCAAGTTTACTTGCAATTATTATTTGCAAAAGGGAAGATTTTTTTCTCTCGAATGCTACGTTTCCTCTTTTCTCGCTTTACTTCTGCTTTATAAAGCAAAATAACAAAGTTAGAACTAAGCATTCTCTTCCCCCCCCCAAAAAAAACCGTGTGTAAAAAAAGGGAAGGTTATCATCATTTGGCAGGACTCATTTAGAAGGAAAATTAAAAGGAGTTTTAAACTACAATATCGAGGTTCCGTTTTTAAATAGCTGTTCTGAAGGAGCTTGACTGC
Organism: Pseudoxenodon macrops; assembly: GCA_032467955.1. Classification (NCBI taxonomy): domain Eukaryota; kingdom Metazoa; phylum Chordata; class Lepidosauria; order Squamata; family Pseudoxenodontidae; genus Pseudoxenodon; species Pseudoxenodon macrops. The sequence goes on from JANHFT010002138.1 coordinate 140,765, forward strand.
CCTATAAGTCAATTTGAGGAGAAGATCATTTTATTCCAATTTGAAATGGCAGCCAAGAACTTTTTTTTTAATGTCCAGGTTACACAGGCCGTTTCTTCAGGAAAGGTTCCTGCGTTGCTCTAAGGCTTGCCCATTCTCCCGATGGAAAAAGAATAATAATAATAATAATAATAATAATAATAAAAAAGAGAGGTTTTGCTGAAGGAAACCAATGACACTTAAACTCTCCCCTCCCCCCCGGATTCCCCTTAAAACCCGATTCGGTGCAGATCATTCGCGTCCCGTGTGGAAAGTTGGGAGTTAAAACTAGCGACGAAAACTACTACGAGAAAGAAAGAAAGAAAAAAACACCGCCGCCTTTTAAAGTCAACAAAACTCCCCGAAGAAGAAGAAGAAGAGAGTTTTGAGGAGCCGGAGGCTGAGGCGGCGGTTGAGGCGGAGAAAAAAACAAGCCGACTGAACGGCGCGGAGGAGTCTTCCCCAGCGCCGACCGCTCCGGCTTGCGAAGTAGCCGGAGTTCAAGATTATTAGCTTTAAATATTCGCTGTGTGAATAAATTCGTCCGGTGGTTTTTATTTACAATAAAGAGGCCGCAAGTAGCGGGATAGTAGCGGGTCCCTTTTGGCGGGAAAGGCCGGGTGGCGCTAGGCCCCGGGGCCTGTCCGTCGAGTCTCCCCCGCCTCAAACCTTCCCCAAGAAACCCAACTCGGGCAGGGGAAGCTCTGAGGGGACCGCCCGGTCTTCTCTTCCTCCTCCTCTTTTTCTGGTCGGAAAAAGCAACTGGGTCTGTGGAGCCTCGGCGGGGCTCAGCTCGTCCTTTGGCGGCCGCGCGGCGTTCCCCCCCCCCCGCGCGGCGCCTAGGAGGAGGCCTCGTTTTCTGAGGCGTGGAGCAGGAGGCCTGCGCTGGGCCCTCCCGTCTTGTGCTTCTTCAGCAGCTGCGTGATCTTCTCGTCGTCCGAATTGGGGTCCAGGGGCCGGTTGTAGTCGTCGTCCTCCTCCTCGTTCTCCGAGGTGCCTTTCAGCCGCTCCGTCTCCGAGTCCTGCTTCTTTTTGGCCGTCGCCATCTCGGCCGCGTGCTTCTTCCGCCACTTGGTCCGCCGGTTCTGGAACCAGACCTGGAAGGAGGAAAGAGAGATAGATAGGAAGGCCGGTGAAAATGAGATATGGACGGGCGGCGGGCCTGCTTTTTTGCGCTCGAGAGTTTCTTCTGCCCGGCTCCCCCGTTATCCCGTTCGGGGAGGAGTGAATCCGGATCCGCCATTTCCTCCTCCGATTCGCAAGGCCAGAAAGCCACAAGGGAAGATGGAAAGCCTCTGCTAAAGGAGAAGAGCAGAGGGGCGTTTTCACATCCTTCCAGAAGAAGAAACATTTTTTTCCCCTTCAAAACCTGGTAACTTTAAACTCCCAGAAGGCCCGAGCCAGCATTTAGGGTGGGGGGATTCTGGGAGTTGAAGTCCACCTATCTTTAAAATTGCCAAGTTTGGAAGAAAGAAAGAAAACTTTATTCCAGATCATACCTTGATATAAAAATCCAGGCACCAACAACAATACACAATTATGTCTGGGTGGGTTTTTAACTCCTAGAAGCCCCCAGCCAGCATTTGGGGTGGAGGATGGGATTCTGGGAGTTGACATCCACGCATCTTAAAAGTTGCCAAGTTTGAAAAACTTTTATTGCAGACCACAATCTGGTTGGTTTTACCTTGGTGTAAAAACCCCAGGTACTGATAATACACAATTTCTAGTTGAATATGATAGGAGAGCCAGTTTGGTGTAGTAATTCAAGATGCCAGGCTAGAAACTGGGAGGCGGTGAGTTCTAGTCCTGCCTTAGGCACAAAAGCAGCTGGGTGATCTTGGGACAGTCTCTCTCTCTCTCTCAGTCCCAGGAAGAAGACAATGGCAAACCTTGCCAAAGAAACTACAGAGACTTCTTCTGAAAGTTGCCTGGAGTCAATAATGGCTCTACAAAGATGGGTTTGGAGTGATGGGAGAACACTGGAAAATTGCAAAGCTGTAGGCTAGATAGTAAAAAGGGGGGGGAGGGAAGAAACACCTGAAAGAAGTAACATCTCTATTGTTTATTTCCAGAAAACATGGCTATTTCTTTGAAATTACCAAAGTCAAGCCCATTCTCTAAAGGAATTACCTAAAGCCTACACTTGGTTTAAAAGAAGGCTACTATATATAAAATCGATGCGCACACCTTTCAAAGAAAAAACCCTGATTTTAGAAATTATTATCATAGCATCATGAATTCGTGTACATGCATTGAAAAGGAGGTCTTCATATCCTCCAGGAAGGCACCAGGTCTCAAATCATACATTTGCAGGACCGCAAAGGTAGCACACGTTTGCACCTCATAACATACCCCAACATTTCCTGGCATCTCATAGCATACCCCAAGAATGTGATATCTCTTGTGTTTTTCCAACTTGTCAACTTTTAAGATGTGTGGACTTCACCTCCCAGAATTCTCCAGCCATTTGCCAAGTTTGAAAAACATGGCTGTAACTGCTTTGCAAGCATGTATGTTCTGCATAGTCCTCCAATTTGGACTGAGGGGGACCCTGAAATTAGAATCTCTCCATAAACACCCCCTGGAAAATGTCTTCTGTTTTGGATACACATACTGACTGCGTAGGGCACATTAACGAAGGGGACAATTCAAGGAACTGGCATGCATGGCATAGGGCCAAGTTATCTTTGGAACTGCTTCCTTCTGTGGACATCTACCTATCCACAGGTAGGTAAACATGAGGGGTTAATTCTACTTTGTTTCTCTATTAACAGAATCTTGCAAGTCTGAAAGTACAAATCTCCCACCATCTCTTTACTTCCTTAGGTTGGATTCTTTCTGCATTTCCCTCTCTGCTTATTTTACAGCTATGGGCTCCCCCTTCCTGCCTTTTTTTCAAGTATTTCTTCCCCTTGTTTGCCAAGGTCATCCCCACATACTATTACAGGTCCAAACCGTGTCTCTTCTCTAAAATGCTGTTATCTGTGGGGATCTAGGAAGTGAGGCCTTTCCATAGCTGTGCCTGCTTTGTGGAACAGCCTCTCCCTGAGAATCAGGGGGTCACTACCCATCTCACTTTCCAAGGTATTCTGAAGATCTGACTTGTCTCTCAGGTATTATTAGTTCAGGAGAGCCCAACAATTGTGGTTTTATGGTGGTATTGTTATGGTGCTTACTGCTTAGTGGTATGAGAAGGTTTTTAATTTGGGATATTTTGCTGTTTGTTTATATGCTGCTAGCCATTCAAGACTTAATTTTATAAAAAGTGGGCAGCCATACAAATCTTTTTTTTTTTAAATAAAATAAAATTGGCCTGCACTCAGGCCTGTCTTCTTCCTTTGTGCTAATTTTGAAGATGTTCTCATAGTTGAATCATTGTAAAGTAATTGTGTTTTTTCTTCTATTACTGTAATGGAAAAATCTACTTTTAAATTATGTTGTCTGTTTCACAGTCCCAGCTTTCCTGCCCAGGCATAAGAGATATAAGAGATCAAATTCAGCTATGAAGGGTAAATTAAATTTAATGGCGGTAGTTGGGTTTGATATACAGTATAAACTAGTTTTAGAACTAGATTCTAAAGCTGGTTATTTCAGAGTTAATGTCATTGAGATTGACAGAGTTTGTTCCAAGCTGTAGGACTGGCACTCCAAAAGATTTGCTGTCCAAAAATGCAATTTACTGAAAAATTATCATGGGTGTGATCAGTGGTGCCTGTAAAGAAGTTAGCATGATGGCTGCGATGGTTACAACTGAAGGTCATAAAAATAGACTGAGCTGTGATCATATTATTGTGGCCACCATTCTAGAGGTTTTTTTAAAAAAAAACTATACCCAGCAGACAATTCTTAGTGTGATAGTACCTTTTTTTTTAATGTTTCATGGAAATGTTTATAAATACAAGAAAAAAGACTCTTCACCTCAACTGGCTTTATGATCTAGATCAGGGGTGTCAAACTCACATCCAGGGGCCGGATCTGACCTGTGGGGTGCTTAGATCTTAGGCCTGCAGGGGCCACCCTGGAAACAGCAAAGGACTGGCCAGCAAAAATGTTCTCTGCCAGCAAAAACGGAGTTTAAGAGGGCTGTTTTCTCTGGCAGAGTGCTCAGGCCACCACAGGAGCCCCTCCCCCTCCCTAACATGAGTGACATCGAGCTGACCATGCCCAGTCCAGCTCCCCGCTCTTCAGTCAAACACAACCCTGCTGCGGCCCTCAATGAAATCGAGTTTGACACCCCTGATCTAGATCAACTTAACTGAAAAATGGACAGTCTCTAATCCCATCTCATCTCAAGTAGACTGGAAATAATTCTGTAGTTAGCCGTGTGGTTGAATCCAGACTTAGCCAGGCTTAAAGTAAACCTATCAAAACCAATAATAAACAATTTCTACCTAAAATATCAATGATTCCATAAGTCTACTTCTAAATATGCTTAACGCTAGTTCATTATGAGAGGATGTGGTTTCTCTGTTCTGTAGATCCTTAGTTTAAGAAATTACAAGTTGAGTTTTAAGATCTGTTTGGCATCATTATTTTAGAATTGTTTTGGAACCATGGTTTTTTTAACACACACACACACACACACAAGAGAATGTCTTTTCTAAGACAGTGGTAGCTGCAGCATCCTTTTTTCGCTACACACACACTTATAACAGGCGCATGGTAAGTTTTTTCTCCTAGTACCGCTAAAAACTAAAAACTTAACATTTGAAACATCTTCCTATGCAAAAACTAGTGAAAAAGTACAAAAGGAAAATTTGCATTAGCGTTCATTTTTCGGTGCATCTTGCACAATAGGGTTTATTATACCTTTGCCTTCTGCACTAAATTCCACTCTACATTACTGCAGTAACTAGTGTTAGTTCCTATGGCAATGTAGATTCTATTGTATATCACTGATTTTCCCAGAGCAGTTATTCTGCATTTGACACTACAATTTTAATTGTGGTTCTCCAATCCAACAAAAGTTTATTTCATGCCTGGGCAAATACACTCCTGCATCTTTTTTTTCTCTCTCTCTCTCTCAATGTTATGTGAATGCCAATTTATGTCCTGGAACCAAGTGTCATGCCACATGCCTTCAGTGGCATCTATGTGATGATATCACATAATTGCCATCATGTTGGTGTCATTAAGGTTTACTGGCTGTACTGGTGCCATTTCAGTGGTCCATTGATACGCTCATCTCCAACGTAACATCCATTCTGATAACCTTTTCCACTTTCTCTTGGGCCAGTAAAAATAAAGTCAAGCCCAGAAGTGTTCATAGGTTTCTTGACAATCATATGAAAGGGGTTCCCCCCCCCCAACCTCCAGTGTAGTTTACAGCCATGAGAACCTATTGGTGGTCTTCCACTCAAATATCAACCAGAAATAATTTGCTTAGTATTGTGAGATCAGTCAAGTCGATTAGACACTTGACTGTTTATATGCAATTGTTTATATACCATCAAGTTGATGTCAACTATTAGCAACCAGATAGATAGGCTATCTCCAGGATGATCTGTCACAAGGACAGGTCTTCAGGTCTTCAAGGGTGGCACCACCATCCTGGAAGTAATGATTAGATACTACTAAGCTCCAAAATCTCAGAGGTCCTATTAAAACAGTGGAGCTTGCTACTTCCAAAGGAATGTGACTGAACACTATGATTTCCACTCTTTTAATGCCAACAGGTTGCTGTTAAATCAGTCCATCATATAGGATTATTTATATTCGCAAACATTATTTTTACACCCCCTATTTAATTGACTATTCTCATTGCTACAGTTCGCAGCAGTGAGCGTAGTAAGCCCATTATGCTCAAAAGAGCCTACTCCCAGGTAATTGGGTAATATGAGTGCAATTAACCATTCATATTTGTCAGCCGGATTTCAATCATGCGAGTCTATCAACTATCAAAATGCAAATGAGCCGTTAATAGGAGGGTGGCAGTAGAAGCTACTGTACTCTCACCACAAAGGTTCACTTAAAACTAGCTGCATTTAATTGCTCTTCCTATTAGCAACCCCTCTCAACCACTATTATCCTCTCTGAGAGCATCCTGGCTACCAGCAAATAAGCTTTGGTGTAAGATTCCACTTCTTAATTCACTCAGCAATCAAGAAAGCGCATTTAGACATTGCGCCTGGAATCAATTCTTTTTTATTATTATGTCCTGCTCTTGGACCACCCCACATCACCACTAAGCAGTCACATCTGACTAGGCCAGATCTACCTGTGGGACAGTAAAAAGGACAGCCTCCTCTGTGCCACCCTAAACATTCCCTTCTGTGTTCAGTGATGCTCAAGGAAAGGATGAGATACAAGGCTAAATTATCTCACACCCAACACGTAGGCAGGATCTGGTTGCGATGCTAAGTCTATTTGCTGAAGAAGAACTCCTTATTGGAGCTGAAAGGACCTGTGTAATAGCAAAAGCACACAGAATAAAACTTTACCTGGGCTGCTCCACATTCCCTGCAACTTGCTACCTCCCATTTTCCCCAAATACCCCTTCCCCCAAAACTTCAGACAATTGAGACCATCTCTTATTGTCCACGCTGCCAAGCAGCTCTTTCCTGCACTGCTGTCTTTCAGATGGGTTCATTACAATGCCCACCGTCCACACATACTAGGAGAATGGCATGCCAACTCAGTGAAGAGAGCATTGGGTATACAGGGCTGTTGTAAAGAAAGTAGTAGTAGTGAACGCAGCATTGAAAGCAGACAGGGAAAACCTTTCACCAATTCAATACTTTTCCCCACCCTTGTATCTGGACTTGGCTTCCTGGCATTTTATCCCCTTTTTAACAGGATTGTGTGAGTCAGTTTTTTTTTAAATCCTGTGTAGACTGTTGCTAAAGGCTGCAGTCCTTCGCTAGAAGGGAGCCAAAAGGGTGTTTGCTTTGGGTTTCTTACAGGGAAGGGCCCATCCAAAGCGCGGTTCAAGAGATCAGTTAGAAGGAGTAAAGGAGGAGTAAACCTCGCCAGTTAAAAAAAAAAAAGACCGAGCATTATTTCAGTGCTTTGGGTTTCACCATACATTCCAACTTAACGGCGCTATTGGCATCAAGTGGGAGGGAGAGATGGGGGGGAGGGAAGAGAGAGAAAATAAAATTACATTTTCTTTGCAGCGAAAAGCCAAGTGTGGGAGAGGGCAGGCTTCAAAACCAAAAAGCCCCAGGAAGCTGAGCGAATCGCTCTTCTGCGCTCGCGCACACACAAGCACACGCACACGCACAAAAGTGTTGCATTATTAATCCCAACATAGTTATGGAAATTAAAGCAGCCCCACTGTGTGGAGAATGGCAACAACAACAACAGCCCAAAGGGACTCGGTTTAACTTTTTGCACACACTGGTTTCTCCTTTAGATTCCTTCTTTTTCTCCCTGCTACCACCTGTTATTTCTACCTCCTTCCTTCCTTCCTTTTTCTCTCTCTCCTTCCAGCTCTCTTCCACGCCTCGGGTTTGAGGTCCCCTCCCTCCTTTTTTTTCTTCTTCTTCTTCTTCTTCTCCTCCCGCTTTCCTTCCCCGATCTCTAGTTGCGCCTTCTTTCGTTTATTCTTCCTTCCTCACCTCGGAGTCAATTGAAAGTGGAAACCTAGCGTTGGTTAAGTCAAAAGTGCCAGATGGCCGGAGTGG
>JANHFT010002140.1:23519-38047 GCA_032467955.1 Pseudoxenodon macrops
CCTCCTCCGCCGCCTCCTCCTCCTCCTCCTCCTCCTCCTGCTTTCTTGGTGCATCAGCACATATCTAAGATGCTAGCTGCCATACTACAAAAGCATCAATTATTATAAACAGCTGTTGTGCTTCACCAAAACAGGCAGCTTTATACCTGTTTACCCTTTTATATCTTTACCACCTGGCTGTCTACTGGCATCTCCTTTCAGATGGAATCCCTGTGAACATTGCAGGCTGAAAGATGTGGCCAGAAAGGCTACGTTGGCAGTGACCCATGCTGTAAACAACAGTCTGCTAGAGGTAGAAGAGACCCAGATTTCCAAGCAGGAAAACCTTCAGGCAGAGGAGAACCATCATTCACCTTCTAGATCAGGGGTACTCAAACATTTTAAACACAGGGTCAATTCAGGGTCCCTCAGACTGTTGGGGGGGGTCCGGACTGGTTGGGTGGGCGTGGCTAAGTCATGTGACTAGGTGGGCATAGCCAGTTTCTTTTGGTTGCCTTTTCTTTTTATGAGATCATTTTCTCAGTTGTTTAGGAGTCTAGTGGTCCACTTCAGGAAACTCATGTTTTGCAGCAATTCTTCTCAGCCCCAAGAAGCTTGAGAAATCTCTCTCTCTCTCTCTGTTGTCTCTCTCTCTTCTCTCTCTAACTTCTGGAGGCAGGGAGGTGAAAAACAGTCCATTTTCACCTGTTTTTTGGCCATCTGGGGCATCTGTATGCCCCTTTTTTTACCTCCCCCTCTCCAACAGCATTCTGCAGGCCAGAAACAGGCAAAAATGGCCCATTTTCACCCATTTGTTTGCCTCCTGGGGCATCTGCGCCCTGTTTTTCACCTCCCCCACCTTCAGAATGTCTCTGCAGGCCAAAATTGTTGGCCTTACCTTTCAGTTCTAGCCCGCGGGGCTAGTGAAGGTAAGTCCTGCACTTAGCTGAAGAGTGGGCGGGGCAGCCTCATGATCCTGCATGGGTCGGATTAACGGCCGTAGTTTGAGTTCCTATGACTTAAAAAATAATCCAGAGTGAATGACTAATATGGGATTCGATATGGGTTTTCCATGGAGTGTCTTCTCATCTCCTTCAAGCTCTAGATCTCAGTGGCATTCTGTCTCTCCCTTAGCCCTGTGACCTTTTCCTCTCCCCTGCATACAATAATAGTGTGCGAAGTGTCACATGGGAACCTGGAAGCACAGTGCTAATGGAAACGATCCAGAGATATCCAAAGGGAATTTCTTCAGTGGAATGTCACATTCCACTGCTTTTGGTGGCACTTCCTTGCAATTAACTTTTAATGGGCTGTGTGCTTTGTGCTCACAGCCCTGGGCAGCTTTTGTGTAAGTATATTTTTGTTCTTAAACTAACATACTTCGGTGTAGCAGCTATGAGTAATCTTAAAGACACCACAGACTGTTGGTTCTTAAATGTTGTATCTATTTCTTTTTTTTAAATAATCCATGGATAAACCATGCAAGAATTTTCAGCAGTTCTCAGAAAGAACTCTACTTTGAATTTCTTTAGCCAAATGATTAGGAAAAGCATGGCATTGGGCGGTTTGTGGAGAAATTCCGTGAGCTCTGAAAAAAAAAGAGAGAAGATACTCAGAAGCTATAGGGATGGAGTTTCTCATTTGAGTGTGATGTGACTCACAAGAATCTCTAAATAGGAAAGGATTTAGGGTTGACTGGAATCAGTAGGCATATTTCAGCCATTGTTCTCTCTTGTTTTAACAAAAGCATTGAGATTTGAGTGTGTATTCCTCCAGAGTTTTTCTTATCACTAGTGTATGCAATTCACAAGTGTTTCTTCATTGTAGTGAATTAGGGAACATTGTAGGCATGGCAACTCTGTGGAGCTATTGGAACTCAAGTGTTCCTGCCATCCTACCCCATTAGGCTTTACAGATTAACAGAATTGGAAGGGACTTTGTAGGTCATATAATCCAACCCCCTGCCCAAGCAGGAGACCCTACACCATTTCTGACAGATGGCAGGCCTGTCTCTTCTTGAAAGCTTCCAGTGATGAAGCTTCCAAAACTTCTGAAGGCAACTTCTGTTCCATTGTTTGATTGCTCTCATTGTTAGAAAATGACTCCTTATTTCCAGGTTGAATCTCTCCTCGTTCAGCTTCCATCCATTATTCCTTGTCTGGCCTTCAGGTGCTTTGGAAAATAGTTTAATCCTTCCTCTCTGTGGCAGTCCCTCAAATATTGGAACACTGCTATCATGTCTCCCTTGGTCTTTCTCTTCACTAGACTAGCCATGCCCAGTTTCTGCAACCATTCTTTATATGTTTTAGCTCCCAGTCCCCTAATTATCCTTGTTGCTCTTCTCTGCACACTTTCTAGCGTCTCAACATCTTTTTTATAGCGTGGTGACCAAAATGGGATGCAGTATTCTAGGTGTGGTCTTACTAAGGCTTTATAGAGTGGCATTAGTACCTCACATGAACTTGATTGTATCCCTCTATTAATGCATTTTAGGATTTCATTGGCTTTTTTGGCTGCTGCCACATATTGTTAGCTCATATTTAATTGGTTGTCCACTAAGACTCCAAGATCCCTCTCACAGTTACTACAATTAAGCCTGGTTTCACCCAGTCTATATGTGTAATGTTGGTTTTTCTTGCCTAACTGTTAAGATTTTACTTTTCTCTACATTGAATTTCATTTTGTTAGATATTCTCTGAACTGGTTGTCCTAAATAGATCCAAATGATAAATATCCACTTGTGGCCCTCTTCTAGTTTCCAAGAACAATATTTATGAATGTAACCTGGATCACAAAAGTCTACCTTCAAGTTACTGAAAAGTAAATGAACCAGTTATTCTTGTACATGTCCATTCTTTAAAGTGGCAAAGTATGAAGTTTTAACTGTAGATTTGTCCTCTGAAAATGGTGGTTTCAGGTACAGCAGCATTCCATCTCCTCTTTGGATCATTTTGTTTAAAAAAAAACTGTGGAGGAAGTGCTTTTGCATGCTTAGCTCAAGAAGATCCCAACCATATCAAAATATATTCTTTTATCTCACTACAGTCTTCGGCCAGACTTTACCATCGATCTCAGCAGAAGCATCCACAGCTTTATTTCTAGAGGTTTCCCACTTCTAGGAAAGTCCCTGGTAGCAGCAGCCACCAATGCCAAACATGCCAACTGATTCTTTCTTTTCCTTGTAGCAAATGTGCTACATCCAAATTACTTGGATGAGATGAGGTAGGGGGAAGTTAATCCTTGGTGGTTCTTAACTCTTCCATTTCCTCACTTACTACAAAGATTAGGCTTTATTCTTCCATATTCCTGGCATGTGCTTACTGTAGGTGATCTTAGGGCTTAAATGTTTATTCCTACCTTCTGTATTTTACTTTCTTGATTATATCCTCCTTCATTATTTTTAAACATACCAACCACCTGGTCAGCACTGGCTGCATATCCTACCAGATATGCTTCCACATTGTCAAAGTGGACCCAAGTTTTAATAGTGACTCTCCTTTTTATTTTTTAAGTCTGCAAAATTTGTAACCCTTTGATTTGCTGATGGCCACTCAATAGATCACGACCCACATTTTGAGAAGCCTCAAAATGTAGTAGACAACCAGGAAGGATAGAGTCTTGTTGCATCATCTAATCTGGGCCGGTCATCGGAGCCAGAGGTTTTGTCTTCTGAGCTTTTGGACTTGTGCTGGAGCCCATCTTCAAAGAAATTCAGGGATGGACTTTAGCATAAGTCCAAAAGTTCGGAAGACTACACCTGTGGTCCCGGTGACCAGCCAAGATTGGATCTGCAACATTATCCTGGGACACATATATTCGCCTTCATTCGATACTATCTTGTCTTGTTCATTTAACAGGACAAGAGTCAAAGTTATGTCAGTTCATAGCTCTCATGCCCCATATCATCTGCCAATTGTTTATATTTGTTTAAATGAGAAAATGCATATATTTGTAAGTCATTGGGGGTACAAGAGAGTGACTTGGATAAATGATTCGTTTGGGACAAACTTTGCTTACCCCCAAGCATAAGCTCTATAAAACATCAGGGGTTGGTTACAGTAGTTATAAATACTATTTTTGTGGCTTTGTTTTAAGTACCTAGGCATATAATACAAATGATTTTTCTACCATAATAAGTGATCAATATTTTCTGACCTCTGATCCAGTAGGACCCAGGATCCTTCCACATCAGTCAGGCCCATTTACAAATGGGTGAAGTGTAAGTGTGAAAACTGGAGATGGATTTGATTTTCCTCCCATTCATCCATCTGCCAGCAGGCCTCAAAATGAAAAGGAACCGTATACAAATTGTTCTTTGTGGCTGAGACCGACTCAGTTCATCTGGAATCACACAAGCAACCTCTGCATGTTTGGAAAGTCCCACTGTTTTTAGTACGGGGATAAACATATTTTGGCTGTATTTCATCACTGACTTTATCCACTGTTAATTTCCAAAGGAAACTTTAGTTGCTTAATGTGATGTAAAGAATATAAATAATGTGGCTAGAAACTACAACCTTATTTGCAATCTGAACAATGCTACGGCAAAGTCTGGTGGTACATAAACTTTGCTAGTGGTTTCTCGCATGATTACTGCCAACATCCATATATCATGAAGCTAAACAATGTAGCTTCACAAAGTACATGTCCGTTACTTGTATGAAGAATTAAACCAGAGTCAGGCAACCTGATATACCCAAATCCACTGTACCCCCAAATACTTTCCTTGGTAACTTTGAGGATACTGAACTGTCTTTTATTTTCCTTACAGTGAAATAATAAATACATAGATACCCAGATTGTTTAGTGCAAAGTAAAGCACTGAGGACTAACCTTTGGTTTTTTTTACAAAAATATATTTGTAGGCATATAATGGATGTCCCAATTGGATGATGTAAGAGTTTCTCTGAAAAACTTTGCTTTTTGATAAATAGGTTTCATGTGTCTAGACAAGCCCACTCATGGCAGTTACTTTTGTGAGTTGCTTGCCATATACTCTTAAACTTCCAGCCTAAAAAATTCCCATTTTTCAGATTGGACTGCACTCTGTGGGGAAAAAATTAGTGATCTACTCAGTCTAGAGAGTACTAGATTGAAGAAGATTGCCCTTGAGGTTATAATGTAATTATAACCAGTTTGTCTAGTGGTTAAGGCCGCGGCCTAGAAAGTGAGAGACTATGAGTTCAAGTTCTGCCTTAGGCATGAAAGCCAAATGGGTGACTTTAACGTCGTCACTTTCTCTCAGCCCAACCCACCTTGAAAGGTTGTTATTGGGAAAATAAGAGGAGGAAGGTGCATTGGATATTTTCACTGCCTTGAGTTATTTGTAAAAATAATAAAGGCGGAATATAGCAATAGACTTATATGCCATCCTATAGTGCTTCACAGCACACTCTGAGTGATTTACAGGGTCAGCATATTGCCTCCAACAATGTGTGTCTTCATTTTACCGACCTCAAAAGGATGGAAGGCTGAGTCAACGTTGAGCTGATCAAGATCAAACTCCTGGCAGAGGGCAGAGTTGGCCTGCAGTACTTTAGTCTAACCACTGTGCCACCAAGGTTAAAATATAAATAAATATGAAGCAGAAAGGTGCAAGGTGGCAAATAAAGATGTGTCCACAAGGGGCTTTTGACAAAAGCCTTTGTTCCTGCAATCATCTTTGAGCGAACAATTACATTTTTCTAAGATCTTTTTAAGCAGTCCCAAAGTTACATTTCAATCTGGAAATAAATGAAGAAGAAAGCAGCAAAAGATTTTCAATTTGTTGTCAAGTAAATTGCTGGAAGTGCCCATGTATTTACCAAGAGTCAAACATGACTTAAGAGAGCCTGTTTTTTGCTTTCCTTTTATATATTCATAAGGCTTTATATATAGCACAAGGCTGGTATCAGATAATAATTGAATAAAATAGAATAAAATAAAATGTATGGAAAATTTTAATTACAATAGTGAAGGCAAATAGAAACTAAACTCACAGTGAGAGAATAAAAAGTGCAAAAAAGGAAAAGAAGTAAGGTAATGAAAAAGGAAATTAAAGAAAGACTTCTGATCTTCATCACAAACATTAACAAGGTAAATCATCAATTTTTCACTTAGTGTCAGCAAAAAGTCTGTAAAGAGTTAGCAGAGCTTTATAAAAATGTTTCATTTTAACCTTGGTCAAACAAACAAACTTTATATTCCTTCCTTTTGCTTCTAACCATCTTCATTTTTAATTCATTCAGATGTTGACATAGAATTTGATTTCATTTCATTTTTCTCCATCCAAAAGATTTCTTGAAGACTAACAAACATTTTGTAAATCCAATAAAAAATCATTATCAAGATTGTTCTTTTGCTTTCTTTACTGTATTTCTACTTTAATTTTCAAAGCTTTAATATGGTTCTTTCATATATCCAGTAAAAGCTGGATCCAGATCATTTTCTTGGCTCATCTTTTGTGTTTCTGCTTTAGCTACTTTTTCTGTCCACACTTCTAAAATTATCTAATATTTCTGGTTCTGATATTTCTACATCAGGGAAAATTTGTTCCCATCCATCATTTCTTCATTAATATCTTTTGGACATAGTATAGTCATAGAATCAAATATCATTGCTATTATTGTAGCTGCTAATTTCTGACCCCATTGTTCAAAAGTCTCATGGAGGGTTAACCAATGTTTTATGTCATTTTGTAAATCCTTTTGCTAACCAAAAACAAAATGGAAAGTTGCCCTCCCCCCTCTCTTGCTTTTCTGCCTGGGATCTGTAGTCCCCTCAGATGTCCTCTATTTTTGACATCATAAAATCATCTCAAAATTTCATACGACTTAGGATAGCCAAAACATTTTCTTCCCATGAAAGTCTGTTTATTTATATAATTATTTCCAAAGCTTTTAGTAAAAGTTTTAATATTCTAAATTCATCTGGATCCTTAACTCATTTAGAACTTTCTTTGGTCAAAATCCTGTTTAGCTTTTTGCCATTTATATTTCTAGCTCTTCAAATTCTTAAACTTGCAGTTAATTTTTGTTTGTTCGTTCAGGAATGAAGTTAAACTCACCAGGTGGCTTTTCAAGCTTGTTGTTCTGAAGCTCTAATAGTCTTAAGGTAATAAGGCAATTTCCAAAAGCTTAGTGAACCTAGTATCTTTTTAAAGGCTCTGCCAGTTGTGAAAATAATGGCTATTCCCTTCATTTCCTGGCACTCAAACCCATAGAAGACAACTGTCCTACGGTCTCCTCATGAGGAGCAGCCATCTGTAGCACATGTGGGTAATCTCCCTTGCTCTCTTTATCTGGAGAAATTCTATAGAACCAGTTTCTCAGTCTTTTCCACAGCTGCTTCTGCTCTCTCAGGGATGGCTAGTTCACGATGCTTCTCCATAGGTTTCCTCGACAAGAATATATCTTTATGTTCCTGCTGGAGGTTATTTTGCCACTATATAGCTTATAAAATTCTGTGTTAGCCTTGCCAGAAGAATATAATGTCAGCCTCATTTCTTGTAAGATGCTATTATCATTATCATCAAAAAAACTTTGGGTCTCAAATAGGGACATGCAGGTAGATTCCCTAATGGGGAAAAAAAACCAGCAACAAGAAACAATGTCCAGTTGAATCCTCCTCCTTCCCTGTTTCATCTCCTGCAGTGAAAGCTATTTCACCTCCTGGCTCTGAGCAGGCAAAGAAAACCACAGGATTGGAAAAGAAGGTCAGCAGATTTAATTTAAGAGGTTAAAACTGAACATTCTATTTGTTTGGGTTTTTTTGCAGTTCTTTCTGGGGGGAAAAATATTTTTCCTCCCTGCAAATCCAGCATTCTCTTCACGAAGGTTTAATCAAGTGTTTTCAGCTTTTTCTCTAAAGGCAAGTTCCTAGGCAACACAAATGCTGCTTGTTCAAAGCCACAAGTCACAGTAACATAGGAACTTCAATTTAAATCTTTCATTATTTCAGACTCTTTTATTTCCCAGGACTGCCACATTAATTTACCTGTGCAGAGTAATTTCAGCTACATCTTAATTCAGCAGATTAAATCACACATGCCTCTATAGCTACCTACGGTATATGCCATGCAGCTTGCAAAAATGCAGGTGAAACATTTTACATTCTTTGCAAGAATTTTTATAATGATCAGTGGCTGTATTTTTTTTAAATTAAAGTTTCGTTCAAGAGCCAGAGTTCACTATTGTGAAGTGAACTTGCTCCTCTGCTACAATTTGGGGGTGTGGTTTTTTTGTGTGGCATTGATGGCTGTTAAAAATGAAGGCATTCTTAGGAGAATGGGTGCTACTAACCCACATATGTAACTAGGCACTTTGCAAGAATGACAGTTGATGCTGAATCCCTCTACAAGTAGTTCTTCATTTGCGACCACAAATTAGCCCAAAATTTCTGTTACCGAGACAATTAAATGAGCCTTACCCAGTGGTGGGCTGCTGCCGGTTGTCCAAACAACCGGTTTGCCCAGCACTGAAAATGTGAGCATGCATGGCCTACCACGCATGCACACAGCTTCAAAATCACAGTGATATAGGATGGGAAAATGCTGGGGCAGGTGGGCGGAGCAGGCCCGGGCCCACCCCCACCCACAGGTCTCAACTACTGGTTCGTCCGAACCAGCAGCAGCCCACCTCCGGCCTTACCCCATTTTATGACTTTTTTGCCACAGTTAAGTGAATTGCTGCAGTTGTTAAGTTAGTAATACAGTTGTTAAGTGATTCTGTCTTTCCCCTTGACTTGGCGTATCAAAGGTTGCAATGATCACATGACCCTGGGACCCGGCAACAATCATAAATATGAACCAACTGCCAAACATCTGCATTCTGATCACGTGACATGGAGATGCTGCAATGATCTTAAGTATGGAAAAACGATCATAAATAACTTGTTTCAGTGCCATTGTAACTTCTAGCGATCACTAAATGAATGGTTGCAAGTCAAGGACTAGCTATATACATTAGCTAAGGAAAATGTTCATCTAAATCATATTGGTAATAAAAATAACTTGATCTATCATTGGCAACCTACGATATGGATTTTTTGCTTTAGGTCCTTTTTAATTCGGATGCATGGCATATATATAAAATTCATCTCTTTTATGTTGCTTTCAAGTATAAAGGAAGACAGTAGCAGGTCCAATAATACTGTGGATCTAACAGAGGTAGTCCTTGTTTAGGGAGTGCCTTGTTTAGCAATTGTTGGTGATTAAAAAAGTAATTTTGTGACCAGGCCTCACATTTAAGGTCTGTAAAGCAAAGGAAAACTAAAGTAAGACCATAAGCCAGTTGCAGTTCCATAGAGTAACTGCTTTGTTGATAACAAAATTGCAGGTCCCAATTGTAGTTGCTAAATGAGGACTACCTGTAGAACTTTGTTTTGTTTTCAGGAAAGAGAAAGAATTGAAGTTTTAAGACAGGGGTGCAATTTACTTGAAAATTAAAAATAAAGTTAGTAATTTTCAGTTAATAAATTTCACAGCAGATCAGAATGATTGTGGTATTCCTAGGTCACCTTTTCAGAGCTTCACCTCCTGCCAAAGGTTCTACCAGAGTTATACTATCCAAAATCCCTCCTCCTCCCAAAGACATTTATAGCATGACACACTAGAACATGAACAAACCCAGAACATACATACAAGCTATAATTGACATTATAAAGCAACTTCCACAGGCTGATTGAATTTGCATTATCATTTGCAACTTCACAGATACAAAAGGGTTAGCGTAGGTGGCAAAAACCCTAAACTATAACTTATGCTACAAACTTTATTTTATGCTGTATTCCTTCTGTATTTATATTTTCGGTATTTATGATGAATGATCTGTAATTTGATGTATTTAATGTGGCTTATTCTGCAATGTATATATTAAAAATAAGCATTTATAAGTCTTAAAATTAGGTTTTTTTTTCTTCTTAGTGGCATTCGTACTATGCTGTATTTTTATTATATATTGTACAATATATATATTTATTGTCCATTTGTTTGCAACAAAGTAAATCAGGTTTCTACGTTACATCAGCTATGTCTCTTTTGTACTAGAAGGGCGTTATAAGCTTTATCTGAATTTAAATTATTAATGTGTTTTTGAGGGTGGAAAACTAGTTAGTGTCCATCCAGGTAATAGAGCCTTGAAATCTAGAAAATGTTTTTATCCTGACTGGAGTAGCCTCCTTTGCAAAGCTGTAAAACCATGAAAGGAAAAAGGTAGTTGGTCATTGTGTGATGTTGTATATTTGTTTTATTAGACTGCATATAGTCTACCACTTAAGTTTTCAATTTGTAAAGCGAGCATGCCTATTCAGTATTTCTTACATATACAACATAAGTTATTTTGGTTCTGGTAATTATTCTACTCTTAAATATCATCTACACAAAATGTCCGCCGCTGAACAAATCAGTGGCAAGAAAGTCACAACCATCATGGAATCATAGAAGATAAGAATTGGAAGCGACCTTAGAGTACTTTGCCTCCGTCCCCACCTGCCCAATGCAGACATCTGCTACTACAGCTTCCCTGAAAAATGAGCATCTCCAATAAAGGAGTTCATATATCAGTCATTCTGATCCATTGTTGAATACCTTTTCAATCATTCCAAAATGTTTCCTGAAGTCCACCTGAAATCAATTTTCTGGTAATTTAATTTTCTATAATTTTATGCCCTTCCCCCCCTAGAACAACTCTGAACTCCTATGAAAAGAAATGGAACAAACCGGGCATATTTTGCCATCAGAAAAGTCACATGAAGCCTGACATCTGCAGGGAATGGAGATGTCACTATTACTGAAAATGTTTAAGATGAGGCTAGAGAGCCATCCTTTAATTTGGATTCTTGTAGTGAACAGGAATTTGGACTCACTAAATGCTCCTTTCCATCTGATTTTGGGAGTCCTGCTTATCCTTAATATGGGATGGCACGAATCCCTTCTTTAAAATTAACTGAATACAGCTCATTTCTTTCTGCCATATTAAACTTGTTAACTGCTGGAATCATCAGGGAGCAGTTTTCCTACCATATAGGAGGAGAGTGATTTAGAGATTGTTTTAAAAATCACGTGATTATAATAAAACATTAAACTACATGATCTAAAACGTACTATTTCTAAAATTCATTTCTCAAAAGTGAGAAAAAAGATCCAAGATGATGGCTGAAAATTCCCCGATGGATGGTGGGAAATAAGATGAAATTAAAGGAGTAATAGATAAGTTGAATAGTCCATGATTATTTTTACCTCAAGAAGTATGGGTTGGCACAGGAGACAAATCAAAATTTGAAAATTCCTTCTAAACCTCCTGAGTCTGCAGGCACCAACTATCAAACTATATTTTCTTCCACTGACAGAAAATGCCTATCTATACCTATCTATATACCTCTTAAGTGCTTTGGAAATTGTCCTGGTGTTGCAGAACCTCCAATTTCATGGTTTTGAAGCAGCTTCTTGCTTTGATTTTTGATGTGATGCAATCAAAACTCTGTTCAATCCCTTTGAAGTTTCACACACCAGCGGTTGCTTCTTCCCTCATTTCGTCTCCCTCTTCCTTTCCACTCCACATTATTCCCATCTTCATTTTCTACCATCATGCTCCAAAAGACTCCCCATTACTCAGTTGAAGATAATACAAAAAAAATTGTACTTGGCCAATGACTGGTATTGATTAAACTAACAGATATTCCAGCAGTCTGAGAGAAACTAAAAAAGGGTCCTTGCTTCTCTTCTTTCACAAAATTGTTTGGGGAGAAGCTGGAAGGAGATAATTGAAAAGAAATAAATGATTGATGGTTCATCCCTGCATGACTTTTTTGCATAGAGGTAGATAGAACTAGTTATATTTATTTTATTGATTTTTTTTACGCCTTTCTTACACCTGCAAGTTTAGGTTTCTGAAGGAACTTTATTATGAAGCCATGTTAGAAATGGGAAGCCTGTGTGCTTTCTTTCAGGCATCCCAGAAACACGCCTTGGAAATTTGAGGCTAGAAACGGCAGTACTTCTACTATGCTCCAAAATAAGTGCTCATTGCACTCAGTGGCAATATGTCTTTGGCCAATTATTTTCCACTTTATCTTGTTCAAACTGTGGTTCCACATTTTCATCGAGAAAGATAATTAGGACCCATTTCACAAAAGGGGAAAACTGTTTTGCATCAATATAAACATCAGATCCTAATCAGAATTTTATTATGCAACATGCATAGATTAGAAGCCATGAACCTGCTGGAAATAATTCTGCAACAGCATCCTCTACTGGCTAATTAATTGAGTAAACATTTAGAATAACTTTTCTTTTTAAAAAGGAAGCAGTAATATTGCTACCTGTTAACAGCTGCTTAATACTGAATAAGTTGAACACTTTGATGTTGTCTTCCAAGAACTAGTTTATAAATTATCCTGTAACCACTGTTTTTCTTGCAAGTTGATTGAATCTGAAATAGTACTAAAATAAAAGTTTGTAGATCAGAATCGATAGTGAATAAAATGTTATATTTAACATTTAATGCGCACTACGTCTGATATGCTTTTCTCAAAATTATGCAAAGGAAAGGAACATACAACTGCTGAAAGAGTTTTAGATTTCCCTTTAGTGCATTAGACATACAGTTCTATTTAAATTAAAGGAAATACTTGTATTGAATACAAAATAACTTTCCATTTGTTCAGAACATGTGGAAAGTCAGCCCATTTCGGCTTCTGGGTGTTAAAAAATGTATGTCACGTTCAGGATAATTTTAACAAGGTGGTCCCCAACTTCTGGGCCGTGGACTGGTAACGGTCTGTGGCTTGGGAACCATGCCACACAAGCATTGGGCAAGTGGGCAAAGCTTCATTTGCACATGTGCAGGATTAAAGTTGTGTGTGTGTGAAAGCATCTACTTCCCATCACTACCACCACCGCTGCCACTGCTGTCGATCCGTGGAGCCAGAAAGGTTGGGGGCCTCTGCTTCAGAAGGGTGTCTCCATTCGCCATTGAACCATTATACTCAGAAAATCAAGGAACTGTAGTCACAACCCAACTAAATTTCAACAGGTAAGGAAAAACTCTCCTAGAACTAGGCATGCAACAATAAATTGCTGCATGGCAACTTTAGGTAATCAGAAACACTGGTTCATCCAAGGCCTAGTTTTGATCCATAAAATTTGACAAGTGCCAGCCTATCTCTAACCATCCCTCCCAGGGGAAAGTTATTGAGGAAGTAGTGTGGTTGTTGGTGGAGAGGATTCTGGAGGATACAGATTAGCTTTTCTCAATCTTTTATCCCGCAAATAATCATAATCCTTGAAATAATTTCAGGTCTCAAGGAGCCCCTGCATTAAAAACAAAACCTCACAATACAATTCACTTCAACACAATCCACTTACATTTATTTTCCTCCTCAATCATATCTGACTTTCTGAGACTGCTTTGACATGTCCCTGCAGTTTTACTTGGCAAGGTTTTTCAGATGTGGTTTGCCATTGCTTCCTTCTGAGGCCTGAGACAAAGTGGCTGGTCCAAGACTACCCAGTCAGATGGCTTTGCACCAAAGACAAGGCTAGAACTCACAATCTCCTGGTTTCTAACCTGATGATTTAACCACTAGGTATGGATCAGAAACTGTTTGCTCTAATAAATGACCTGATAGGATTTGATTGGGGGGGGGGGAACCGTACTAGTCTTCAAGAATAGAAATAAGATAAGCCTTGAAGTCCACTTGTACTCATAGCTCCTGCTTGAATAGTGGGCAGAGACAGCAACCAGGAGGGCTGGAACTGGGCGTACTGACAGGGGTACTCGTCACCTTGGTTAGACCATGGTAGTTTAGTTTACATGGCACTTGCCTTGAAGACCACCTGGAACATTCAGGTGGTATAGAATGCAGCAGTCTTAATGATCCATTGTGATACTGCCTAATTACGTCTCTACTGCAGAAGCAGTAGGGTTCTAAGTATAATTCAAAGTGATCTATGGTACTTATGTTGCCTTACATAGTTCAAGGCTTGGCTACTTTAATGACTGCCCAATAATTTCTCCTTAGCCTATCCAAACAACTAAACTGCTCCTGTCAAGGGTCCCCAGGAGATACAAAAGGGAGCCTGACAGAAAGCATATTCTGCTCCTCTGGCCTTCTGGAAGCAGGTAAAAATACTTTTTAAACAACCTTTGAGAAGTAATTACAATGAGAGGTGCTGTACTCTGTAAAAGGCAGCTTATTACCTTTGTTATAGAATTGGAAAATCTGATTTGGGTTTATTACCGTATTTTTCAGAGTATAAGACGTGAAAAATGGATGGAAAACGTGTTTTTCGCAAAAACTGGCATTTTGCCTTCCCCCACAGAAACACTCTGCAAGCCTCCCAAACTCTCTGCGCACTCTGTTTTTGCAAAAAACGGGTGAAAAACGGCCTGTTTTTCGCAAAAATTGGGGTATTTCTGCCTTTTCCCAGCCCACAGAAATACTCTGCAGGCCTCCCAAACCCTCTGCGCACCCCGTTTTTGCGAAAAACAGGTCCATTTTTTGTAAAAATGGGATGCAGGGGCGGGGCTTCAGGAGGCCAAAATTGCTGTATTCAGTGTATAAGACGCACC
>JANHFT010002140.1:38147-49413 GCA_032467955.1 Pseudoxenodon macrops
CTCTGTTGGGGGGGGGAAGGTGTATCTTATACTCCAAAAAATACAGTAATATGTTTAGTACTGTGTTTTAATTCCTATTCTATTCACAGCTTTCAGGAGACTCATTACTCCTGTTCTCTGACTTAATATGCAGTGAAAATATTCAACTACATCTGAATTTACCTTGCAGAACATTTGCTTAGAATTGGTCTCAGCACTAGATGCTACAGGTTGTTAATGTTTTGCCATGAGTTTTTGTTACGCTCTTTTCAAGTGCCCTGAGCACTACATAGTTTTCAATATTTGGGGATGTTCAGATTAAGGACAGAAATACAAGAAACCACCATTCCAAAGTTAGCTGACATTAAATTTGTTTTTATTATTGTTATCAAACAGAATTAAAGAAGCACAATATATTACACAGAAGTGAAAATTGTTAGGAGTACAAAAAAAGAATTATCCTAACCTGGAGTTAAATTCACATTTAGACAGATACAAAACCACTGAGAAGGCAGGAGCAGAAGAATAAGCCTGTTCTGGTTCTTGTGATACAAATGCCACAATGAAATACTATGAAGGCTAATGATAGCCTCCATTTATGGTTTTGGTTGAAAAATTCTGAAACTTCAAATGTGGAACAAGAGAAAATAGGAGTTAACTTTCTGACTTAAACACTGCAACAAACACGAAGGCAAGTTATATAAATAGAAAACCATAAAACACACTTTTAAATAAGAACAAGGTTCTCATTTACACGCCTGGCAAACCACAAAAAATTATTTCTGCAAACTACAGCTCAACACTAAACTTCTTTACTGTACTTGCAGAGTTGCAATAGGCACTTTTTCTTGAAATATGCATGTATCTATTTTAAAAATATACCTTAAAATCTTTTTATCTTCTGAAACTGCAAATATAACGGTGTTTTGGCTGAAATATAAACACATTATCTGCTTTCACACAAAGGTTGGCAATGACCAACTATGAATCTGGTTACAGTTAATTTCATTTTCATAGTGAGCATCTGTGACTCATCCTAGACAACTACTAGGACAATGAGGGTGGCAGACATAAAGCTGCAGTTTTTGGGAAAAGCGTTCCTTGAGGGGCGTACATGGGACAGGGGCAAACTTAAAGTCTATCCTTGTTTTTTCAATACACTTTTGATATCAGTCACAAAAAGGTTTTTTTTAATTTTGGTATAATTCATTTTCATGACCTTTTCTCAGCAATTTGCCCCTCACAATATAGCAGAACAATTCAGCAGCTGTGTATGTTACAAACTGCAAAATTTAGCTATAATTTTTTACATGTTGAAATAACTGTATATTGTGCGGCTCAATTAAAATAAAAAGTGCTCCGTCCTTCTGATGAAAGAAACTATTTGACTTGCAATGTTCTTATATTAGCCCTTTATCATATAAAGTTCATATTTGATACAACAAGAGAATTAAAGAGGTAGGAATAGAAACTGCAAATACAGAAACCTAATTTGTACATATACATAATACAAAAAGAATGCATTTCTATATAACTATCAAACTGGTAATGTATAATTTCAAAAGAAGTGCCGGACGCTTTTCTTCAGCAATGCAAACTTTTTATAATCAGTTTTAGAATCTTAAAGAAATGAACGTAACCCTTACAAACATAGTGAACAAAGACACAGTGAAATGGCAACAGAGAAGTTCAGAGCTTGTTTCATTCTCATGCTCCAAAAATAATAACTTAATCTTTTCAGAAGAAGTGATGTTTTAAACAAACATATCATAGATTACAGACATGCTAAATAGTTAAAGCAATGAACAGGAAAAGGAAATAATCACAGTTTAAATCTATAAACAACTTCTATTAGGCACTCTTTGTCTAGTACTACATATAAAAATATTTTAACCTTCATTGACAATTTTGTTTAGTTACTAACAAAAAAAAAAGTGTGTGTGTGTCTTTTGCCATGTATAATATATGACAGACACATTGATCGTCAAAACATAAGAAATTACATCCTGAAGGTAGATATTTCATTAAAATGTATACTGAAAACGTAATTTCCAGTATTCTGTAAACATATTAAACAGTTAAGAAACGAACGTGTTCTTCAGATTTATGCCGGGGGAAGGGGGCACAGACTCCTTAGAAATGTTTTATAATTCAGTTGACTCAACATAAGTTAAATCAGGTAAATCTTGGAAGAACTACTGCAATTCTAATTTGTTGATTTCATTGTCACTCTCAGTACCTAATTTTGATGGCCAAAAATCCATTTCTGAAATAAGTCTGAGGGATTACATGATACCATACTTGGATGTTCTCTGTTTCCCGTAAGGCACATATTGGATGCTGCATTGTACAGCAACTGATCCTAGAATATAAAAAATATCAATTTTAATCTATTTTGTCTAAAGAGATTAAACAAACATGTATGGTTTATCACCACAATTCACTTTTATATCAAGTAAGTATTTTGGGAAATTAGTTAACTAGAAATGTGAACTTTATTGTCATACCTGCATGGGTAGTCCTCCGCTTATGACCATTAGTTCAGTGACTGACTGAAGTCATAGAGGTACTGAACTAAGGGACTTATAACTGGTCCTCAAAGTTACACCCATTGCACTACCCTCTGCTCATGTGATCAAAATTCAGGCCTTTGGTAGATCAACTGCATTTATAACTGCCCCATCTATAGTCTCTGCCCTACCCCATCCCAGCTGACATTCACTGACTTCTTCCTCTGGCTGCTGACCAAGCATATTCCTGCTGCTGACTGCACGCTTACCCAAGTTGTGGATGGCAATGTCTTCATGTGACCTGGGAAAGATGGCCTCACGTGCCCAGCAGCTGCCTCGTGAGGGGTCAGCCAAGCAGGCCTTGTCAGAAGGAGGAGCAAGAAGACAGTGAATATCAGCTGGGGTAGTAGAGCATAGGGTGGTCAGGGGCCTCAGAGAGCTGGGTGGTAAGGGAGACTGTGGATGGACTGGGGCAGATGCAGCTTCCTGGGATGACAAAAAGCCCCTTTGTGCTGAGCTGCTGTGGCTGGGCTTTGTGCTGTGGTTTAGTGGCTTTTTGCAGCCCCAGGCCTCTGACAGACTGAGAAGCCCCTTTCAGTGCACTGCTGGGCTGTGGCAGCTGAGGCCTCCAGAGACATCAGCTGTGGCTTTGTGCTGTGGCCAAGGGGCTTCTTGCAGGTACCCAGACCCACAACACACCAAAACGCCCCTGAACTGCACCGTAGTCTTTCCTTATCCTGCATGGGCTAGCACACATGCACTCTCTTTTCCTGGCTTCCTTGAACAAGCACCACACTGTAGCAACACCCAACTTGTGTGCAACCTATATACCAGGTTCCCCAGGGCACCTCCAACCCCACCCCCCGAGCTTCCACATCTGGGAATCCCTCTGCTTCCCGCTTAATGACCTGGGCATCTGGAGTTATGACAGCAACCGGGACCATTGTCACTATGTAGCACAATGCAGTCACATGATGTCAGGCTTACTACTGCATTGTTAGCAACTGAAATTAATTCTCAACAGGGATCAAGATTTTCTAGCCTTAGTGCTTGTTTGAAAGGACCACCAAGATTGACAAAGATAATGACTTTCAGACTCTGAGAGCCAGTCTGCTGTAGTGGTTAAGGTGACAGGTAGAGACCGGGACACTGTGAATTCTAGTTCTGTCTTAGGCACAAGGACATCTGGGTGATCTTTGGCCTGTCAATCTCTCTGCTCTAGCAAAAATAAATAAAAAATCACAACTGCACTTCTGAAAATGTAGCCACGAAAACTGCAGATATTAGTCAGGTCAGCTGTCATGAGTCAATACTCACTAAAAGGCTCCCCACATACATAGCTCACTGTAACCAGAGCTGTAACAGCATTGCCAAAATGGCATTAAGAGTTGTTAACCTAATCTTGCGTAACTTCTTCTCTGGTTATATTGAAATGCAAACGAGGGCATACAAAACTTTTGCTACACCAATTCTCGAATACAGCTCATCTATCTGGAACCTGCACTGCATATCGGACATTAACAGAACCGAATAAGCCCAGAGATATTTCACGGGAAGAGTCTTCCACTCCTCTGCTCACAACAGAATAACGTATGCCACCAGAGTTGAAATTTTGGACTTAGACAACTTAGAACTACACCGTCTACAGTATGACCTAAGCATAGTACATAAAATTATCTGCTACAATATCCTACCTGTCAACAGCTTCTTCAGCTTCAACCACAACAATACACAAGCACACAATAGATACAAATTTAAGAAAAAATGCTCCAAATCCGATTGCAGAAAATATGAACAAAATTGTCAATGTCTGGAATGCACTCCCTGACTCTGTGGTTTCTTCCCCAAACCCCCAAAACTTTAACCTTACTATCAATCTCACCCCATTCCTAAGAGGCCTTTAAGGGGCATGCATAAGCACACCAGCATGCCCTTCCATCCCTGTCCTAATATTCCCTTTTATTCGTATCCATTTTACATATCCATCTCATGTATTTATAATCATGTTTATACTTATATCTGTTATCTAATACATGCTTGATAAATTAAAATACATTAAAATAAATTAAAAAACTGTAATACTAAAAGCAACTTAAATACTTATTCATGTGATTTAAAGTCCTAGAAATTCAGTGTGGCCTTATAATAAAATGTGGCCTTATACGGTAATTTAAGGAAGCTACTAAAATACCTTGAAATACTTAAAAATGTATAAATATCTAAAAAATTGAATTTAAAATATTGTTAACAACCTGCCAAAAAGGGAATGGGAATTAGAAGAGTTCACCTATTTCAGAATGAAAACAGTATTTCTCTGTGTCTGTTTTGTCTAAGACAATGAAAACAGTTGCCATTATGAAATTTAAATGAAATGCTATAATGAATATATCCAAGATATATTTGGGCAAACTACATTGCATACAGTCCCAGCAGCGTCCATGCTATCCGTGAGGAACCTTTCATTGGATCCCTGCCTAGCGTTTTGGGAAACAGCTGAAGAGTAGACCAACTGGTAGAACTCCCAGCTTGGACAAGGTTGGAGGGGAAAGGATGAGTACATGAGCAAGAAGAAAGGACGCATTATGGCTGTGTGAGTTTTCGCTTACAAGAATGAGAAAGTTGTGGATGTGAACCTTGAGGGAAAGAAGAGTGCCCACCTGTGTAAGTCTATTGAGTCTGATGACAGGGGGCGTGCTAAACTAAGCCTGCACTATTTGATCCTTACTTAAATCATCTCTATCACTTTGGGACAGCCACCTCGAGAAGGCCAGTTTTGCATGTTTTACACTAAATAAACATATTTTGTAGAAAAAAATACCTTTCGAAACTCCCATTTCTCTTCTTCAGGAGTCCTGCTAGTCTTTCCTTTGAAACCGCACTCGTGAAGTTGTATTAATCCTTTAGAACTATGTAGGCATAGCTCCTTCTGAATATTGTGTCTAATTTCATGGTGTGCGGTGTACTCAAAATACTGTATAAACAAATGTCAGCCATCACTCAGAAGAATAATGATACAAATTCACTGCTCTAATTTCCAAAGAAACGTTAATCAAACTCCAAAATTGCATTTTGCAGGTTGCGTATTTATGTCACCAAAGAGTAATGATAAATAGAAAGGGTAACTGCCTATAACATAATCCAGCCTTTCTCAACTG
Source organism: Pseudoxenodon macrops (assembly GCA_032467955.1). Lineage (NCBI taxonomy): Eukaryota > Metazoa > Chordata > Lepidosauria > Squamata > Pseudoxenodontidae > Pseudoxenodon > Pseudoxenodon macrops. The sequence continues at coordinate 43,792 of JANHFT010002140.1, forward strand.
TTTTACCCTGAAAATTTCAAAATACAATTCACTTCTAACCTATATATAATCCATGCTTCACAACATTTATAACAAAAAAGTGGCAAACTGGCAGCTGAGTTGCTGCCTGTAAAAATTATCACCGCTGTAAGCACTGGAACTGAGCGGTATGGTGTTTAAAAATATATTGTGTAATATTTTTCAATATTGTGGAACCCCAGTTGAGAAAGGCTGGCATCCTCTACATTAAAAAGATTCTGTTAATACTAAAATATATTTTTCTTCAAGATACACAAAGCAGAGAACTATGCAGAAGTATGTATGTATTGATAGCGTATTCCCAAGAAACTAATTTGTAGAGAATAGAGTTAGCCTGAAAGTCAGTGGAATATCTAATGATTCTATAATTAACAACTTTTAAAAATGATAAACTCCAGCAATTTCAGAAGGAGATCTAACATTTATTTATTGCTACTGAATTTTGAAAAAAGGAGGACTTAAGTTTTGCTCAAATCATACTGAAAGTATCAATCAATAACAAAGCTAGAAGAGTTTTTCTTTTGCTTTAATATTTAGCAAATGCTTTAATAGAATAATAAGGAACATTCTAACCAATGTTCAATTTCTTTCATTAATGCAGCATATCAACACAAGAATTTTAAGATATTGTACTGCTCTTCAGCTTTTAACAAAAGCTGGCTTTGTGTCCAGGAATGCTCATTAGATATTCACCCATCTAGAAATGCAAAATAGTAGGTGGTTTTTACTACAAGGAAGAGCTCTCTGACCTCCCAGCATGAGGTTTTAAGTATAACAGGACAGATGACTCGGGCCTGGTTGCTCAATCACACAGTGGCTCTCTCCTTGACAGCAAAAAACTTCTAGAGGAAAGGGGGGAAAAAGCATGGAAGGAAGAGTCAAGGTTATCAAGTTTACAAGACAGGAAAGAGAGTATAGACAAAGGCCAGAGAGCTGAAGCAGAGACAGAAGCACAAAAGGAACTAGTGTAACAAGGTCAAAAAGAAATGTAAAGAAATCATCAGAATCAAAGCTGTTAGGTCAGTTATTAGAAGATATGCAATCGGCTCTGGAACTGCCCTGACTTTGGCAGCTGAGGGAACTAGTATGCTATACTACTACCTTAAAGACTGGCTTCTCCCAATACTTTCTACCTGTCCAATTCGATCTAGTAGACTGGGAATGCTGCAGGTCCCATCCGTCAAGGAATGACAGGACCAGGAGGCATGCCCTCTCGGCAGAAGCCCCTGCCCTTTGGAGCTCAGGATGGCCCCCAGCCTTTTAGTCTTTTGTAAAGCTTTAAAGATCTGGCTATGTGTCTAAGACTGAGGTCCTGTTATCTGGTTGCACTGTTAATTGTTTCCTAATTATGAAGAGAACTTTCAGCTGCCTATATGTACAGTATAATTTGTAACTTTTTGTGTTTTAATTATTGTGATATTGTTTGCCGCTGAGAGTCAAATGATCTGAAATGTCCACTACAGAAATTGAACAAATAGATATTTTATGGGTATTTAGGTGTGTGTATATAGTTCATAGAAGTATTCTGTGAGGAAGCTAAAGGTGTCCAGAACTCCCCAGGTGATAAACTGCCTTGACTTCTTTGCTAGTCAAGAAAGAAATGGGGGCTCCCCATACATTTCAGTGTTATGTCTTCAGCAATAGCCATTACAAAAATCTACAACAGAATCTTGACATGTTTATTGTTATTTAATACATTTTAAAAGCTTTATTGTGTTATTTATATTTATAATTACAATATCTAAACAATGGTTTAGCCATGGTTAAGTACTGTAGTTCAACTAACCTAATTTTCTGGTTCACACTGAATCAGAAACTAATCATTTGACCTGGTGTTAATGCAACACACTGGACTAAGATGTAGATGGCGACTTGGTAAGGGATGCAAATATGCTATTGTGTAGGTAAAATATAATTGCATCACAATTAAGCATACAAACTAATTTGACAATAACTCCCTATCCCTAAGGAATCCTTTCTACACTAACTTTTCTACTGGCTAGGGGGCTCAGTGGCTAAGCTTGCCGATCAGAAATGTCAGCAGTTTGGCGGTTAGAATCCCTAGTATAGGTCTCCTGCGTGAGCAGAGTTGGACTAGATGACCTCCAAGGTCCCTTCCAACTCTGTTACTGTTAAAAGATTCTAAGGGTTATATTAACAGATAGCTTGAAAGATCTTCTGGACAGAATAGTCATCTGTTTGACCTGAAAGAGCACTGAAGGCCAATACTAGAGTGTAGCTTTTTCAAAAGAAAATTAACGGTATTGGAAAATACTTATTTTTATAGCTCTTGTGGTAACCAGACAGTGACAGCTTAGAAAAGCACAGAAAGAGCACAAAGGTGTATGCTTATCAGGACCAGATATGTGGGCACATATACATATATATAAAAAGTAATTTTACCTGGTTTCCTCCAAGGCCGTGACAAGTATACATTATCAGTGGCTTGCTGCCTAAATTATTTTCTCCAACATCCAAACATGCTCTTCTTCCAACATTTTTTAGCTAAATAGAAAGTTGAAATGGAATCATATGACTAGGATTAACTACAATACACAGATGGTTTCCTTTATCTGTGGGTGGTGCGTTTCAGAATAACAAAATCTTGAATGAATGGAAATTGGATTTCAGAATCTATAATCATCCGTTTCTTCCCATGAAACTTTCTTCCTCTTTCTCCCATATAAAATATTTGCATAATATGCCTGTGTTTGTGAGAGAAATAAACCTGCAGTAGGAAAACTTTGCTTTTCCTTCTCCTATGGTAGCGTCTCAGCTTAGTCACAAGGCTCTATATAGTTTCTGCACAGCAAATGACTATCACTTATGGAACAATTTGTTTAACTGATGACTAAGAGAGCCTTCTCACTTGCCCCACATGGTTTACGTCAGCTTATATATTCTGCGTGACTCTTTTATATAGTCAGTGAAGGAGCTTCTTCATTGAGCTGCTAGGCACTAGTGCTGCCTATATAGCCCACACATAGCTCTGCAACATGCAGCCATTGGAGTGAGTTTGAGCCATACAACGGTTCCACAATCTTGGTGGAGAATCTTCTGCTAGATAATGCTGCTAGACATTAGTATTATCTGCAGACTACTTGCGGTTCCCAGTTACATGACCATTTTGTGCACAATTCTAGCATCCAGTGGCATAATCAAGAGGCAGTTCCAGGAAGATCATGAAAAAGTTGTGAGAAGTGAAGAATCCATGAGCATGAGCTCTGTGGGCGAATTCTTCCATTCCCAGAGTGAATCACTTTGAAGGTAGCCAGCAGCTGTGAAGAAGCTACGTGACTAAGCTTATCCAGTAATACTTGTGGTAACAAGCCAAGGAGAAGCAAATGTAAGCACTTTATGCAAACTTATTAAACTTGGAAAATTGCGCACACACACACACATCTATATATATACTGGTATGTATGTATATATGTATATGTGCATACATACATATATGCATGTATGTGTATACATACATACATGTATGTATGTATGTATGTATGTATGTATGTGTATATATATGTATATGTGTATATATATGTATATATATAGGTATGTTGTTGTTCGGGTTCTTTCCCGTGTAGAATCAAAGGTGCCATTAGCACAACGTTATATATATATAATGAGGTAAAGGTTCCCCTCACACATACATGCTACTTGTTCCCAACTCTAGGGGGCAGTGCTAATCTCCGTTTCAAAGCCGAAGAGCCAGTACTGTCTGAAGACGTCTCCGTGATCATGTGGCCGGACTGACTAAATGCCAAAGGCGCACGGAATGCTGTTACCTTCCCACCAAAGGTGGTTCCTATTTTTCTACTTGCATTTCTTACGTGCTTTTGAACTGCTAGGTTGTAGCTCAGGGTTGAACTGTCAGATTCTTCGTGCTCTCTTGAGTTGTTTCCTTGCAGACATTTCATTAACTATCATCAATGCAAATGAGTGGTGATGTTATATTCACACTGATGTTTTTTAGTTGGGGAATGAAAGGTCTGCAAGCAAACAAGCTCAGAGAGCATCAAGAACTCCAGAGTTCTCGTTTTCTCTCTCAAGGAGGGAGGAAGAAAGAGAGAAAGACATCATTCTGTACCTTTTATATACAAAACAACAAAATATATGCACAAATAAATAAATACTCACAAATCCATGTAACATAGGATTCAAATCTGGTACATATGCTTCAGGGAAAACATTGCTTAGGTACCAGGTAAAATTTTTACACTGTAATTGTTGTCTTAACTCATGTCTTTTTGAGAGATTGCCAAATGTTTTCTGTTGAAACAATGCTAAATAATTAGTATAAAGAAAAAATGATAATGAATTTCATTATCTTCCCCATTTTTAAAAAGAGTTTTGTAAATTAATTTGGTTAAACAAATGTAAAAATACTTTCTAAAACCAAAAAGGAGACAATTATATAAATGAAGAATACAATAGTCTTTTACCATATTTTAAGGAAGAAGTCATGGTCTTGATGGCCTGAGGTATCCCTGCTTTCTATATTTATCACACTTAATAACCCTGACAACAGCTAGTCATGTGAACTCCTTGAATTCTTACAATTGGCCATGCCAACTATGGAACCCTGGGAACTGTAGTCCATAGATCCAGAGGTTGCAAGGCTGGGAAACAGTCATTTCTAAAACAGGCTTCTTACCAGAGGTGGGTTTCAGCAGGTTCTGAACAGTTCTGGAGATTCTAGAAATTTTGAGTAGTTCGGAGAACTGGTAAATATCACCTCTGATTAGCCCCGCCCCCATCTATTCTCTGCCTCCTGAGTCCCAGCTGATTGGGAGGGAATGGAGATTTTACAGTATCCTTCCCCTGCCACGCTCAGCAAGCCACGCCCACCAAGCCACAGCAAGACCACCAAGCCACGGCCACAGAACTGGTAGTAAAAAAAATTGAATCCCACCACTGGGTTGAATTCTGGGGGTCTTAGTAACTATCTCCAGATTCATAATTCAAAGGTATCTTTTCTTTCTCCCTCCCAGTCTATATAGCTTTGCTATGTCTACATTACCAGTGGAAAAACGGTTGCTTTAACTATTCTGATTGCCGTAGAAATAATCTATTTCCTTTCTGATCTTGTCTAATTTGTCCTTGTCTCTCTCTTTTTTTTAAAATCTTCCAGCACCCCTCCCCTCTCTGCACCTTATCTATTCTTCAATTTAAGTTCATTAAAAAGTTGGTTTTTACCTTTATTGTTTTTATATTTAACTAACCCCGATTTTTATTTTATTTTATTTTTGCTTTCCATTTTCACTCTCCTAATGACTTTTGTAGCTTTCCAACTAAAAAAAAAAAAAAAGGGAACTATCATTTGCCTTATCTCAAATGTTTAGGATTGTGGCCTCCAATTCTGACATGTTATCATCTCTTCCTCTCTTGTAATTGTTATATTTGCCGAAGGAGACAACATGCCTTTCTTATCTACTATCTCCCTATTTTAAATGGGCTTTTTTCGCCCAATTGTCCTTTAGATTGTGACGATTCCTCAAAAGAACCATCAAGACTTAGTTCTATATCTCAAATTTATTTATTTATTTATTTATTTATTTATTTATTTATTTATTTATTTATTTATTTATTTATTTATTTATTTAT
>JANHFT010002140.1:51780-62808 GCA_032467955.1 Pseudoxenodon macrops
AGCTAACTAAGGTATGTAGGAAGCACATCACAATAGTAATGGGGGATTTTAACTACCTTGACATCAAACCTAGCAGCCAACTTTGTTTCCCAAAAAGTAGAGAAGGGAACAAGGGGATCAGCCATATTGGAGGGAAGCCTCGGTCAGAACATTGGGTTAGTCACAGTTTTAGACTTGCAAACTTTCAGACTTGCGCTGGAGCCCATCCTCATGGAACTTCTCTCTCTCTTCTGAAATGGATTACAGTATAAATCCAGACAGCAGTCAGTCAGCAGTCTTGAGAGAGAATTTCCCTGAGGATGGGTTCCACCATGAATCCAAAAGCTTGGAAGATTAAACCTTTGCTCCTTGTGACTGACCCAGATTGGATCCTGAGACATTTTCCTCGGACATGTATATTTGCCTTCATTTGTGAATTATATTTAGCCTACATTCTGTAATATTCTAAAAATTCTAAAAACAGCTCTTCCCCATGCATAAGCCATCAACAGTTAATCAAGCTATTGATCCTGGGCATCAGCCTTTTGAGATAGGCCAATATTTTAAGCTGTGTCAGGAAAGAGCTTTCCAGAGATTCCAGCATTCTACTTTATTGTTGTAGGATGTATTAACAGAAAGCCTTGTCCAAAACCTTCACCACTCCCTTTAAAGACAAAAAGATCATGGTGAGGCTGTTCTGAGTACCTTCCTTACACTTCTTACTTTCAAAAGAGCTGAACAAACATTACATCTCTTCCATATCCTTCACAAAACCTGAGGAAAATTGCTCCACACTTAGGCATATCAGCATGGAATTATTTCAAAGATTACATTGCAGTTATTCAGCTATGTACTATATTTAATTTATTTATTAAATTTATTTGCCACACATTTCTCATTTTGAAGCAACTCATTTTTACATTGAGTGGATAGAGCTTATTTTTTATTAATTTTTTCACACATTAAGTGGATGAGGCTCTCTTTGAGTATGAATAAATACATTCAAGAGACGAAAACTGGAAAGGCAGATACATAATATAAAAACTTAGAACTTTATGTTCTTTTGTATTTTATTCACAAAACAAGCATTAACAAAACTATTGATAAAAGGGCATAACTCACGTTTCATTACTTACTTAATAGGATAGGTTTCATCTTTCCTTTTTTTGTTTTCATGTTCTGGGAGAGATTCCCAGCCAAAGGATAAACTCCAGTCAAAATTTCCTCTGTTGTGGTTTTGCCCATAAGGAGAAGGTTTATTAAACTCAAAAGTATTGAGGTCAATAGATGAAATATCAGGGCTTACAACACAAGTATAATTTTCAGCTATTCTGGCTAGTAAAGGTTCTAGCCATCCATAAAAACACTCACCTAAAAAACAGAAACGAGCAAATAGTGTTTTCACCTGCCCAAGAACATTTGAAATACACTTCAACTATAAATACAATTTTAGACCCTGGAAATTATTTTTAAGAACTGTTCTGCAGGACACTTTTTTATCAATTTCATGAATACTTCAACAGTTTATAAACAATTATCAATAAATAACACAAAATGTGTATTGTCAAGGGAAAATATAATTAATTTTAAATAATTTTCCTGGTCTAAAAGTTATTTGAAAGGGAAAAAAAATTAAATGTGTCTGAAGCCATATAGAATAATATTGTAAAAAATCTTGACATTTTAATTAACCCTGTGAATAAGGCAAATGTTGTTTTATTATATTTTATATTAAATTTATTCCTCAGTTTTCAAACTTAGCTCAATACTGTTATTTTAACAGTATTGCACAACCTATTAACAAATGCACAAAGAAGGGCAGGAACAAAGATTTACACAGATGTAGACAAATTCTAGATTCTTATACATTGCTTTAATTTAGTTTATGTAAGAAAATGGAGAATTAAATCTGTGTATAAACTTGGATGCTTTTCTGAAATCAGCAAAGTCTAATTTCTCATTCAACTGCAGTTCTTTCAACAGCATATACATCCATCAACTGCAGAAATGATTTCAGAGTTTAAAAAGTTGTCCCAGGGAAATTTCATAAAATAATTCTAAAGAAGCAGCTGCATTTTCTTTTCATCTTTCTTGCCTTATACATTTTACAAGTAGCTAAGTCTAAGTCCCGAGAAATGGAAATACAACACTTCTGCCTACTACCGGTATTGTACATAAAGGTTAGAAAGCAAAGTAGTAATATTCAATTACTAATTCTGTTTCCTCACACTCAACTCTCTTGTTAAAAGTCTAAGTACTCAAAAGAAAAGTTCTAATACGGGTTAGGTTTTTTCTTATTTCTCCTGTTTACTGGAAGGAATTTTGAATTAGCTAAGAGGAACATTCAATTAAATTAAAAGTGCCTTTTCAAACATAATGTTGTTTAAAATTTAGTGATCACACCTAGGAAAGAAGAAATAATAAACAGGACTTTATTCCTTTTTTGGTACTTGGAATTGGTATTCAGTTTAGCCAAGATATCCTATTATTTCCCACTTTTTAAAAAGAAATCAACTTAAATCTCAATATACTCAGTATACTTCTAATTGTGCCTTAAATTTGTTCTTTAAGAAATTCTGGCAATATTCACTAATTGTTTTTGGTTAAATTCTAGTATTATTTACTTGTTTTTGATACTAAAATTTTATATTGGTTTAATCTTTATTTTGAAAAGACTACGCTCTGCGGGTGCTTGGAAGCAAACTGTTCTTACATTTTAAATGTGCAAGGAATTGGGAGCCTGTTGTGATTCAAGGAAAGAAAAGTATTCCATCATGCAAGTTCAGAGATGTTTTTCTTTCCATATTTCAAGATCCTGAGACTGGAAATGTACTCCTGGTCAGAGTTCATAAAAGTTTTAGAAGACCTGATAGAGCAATCACTTCTAACAAGTGAGCAGTCAGCAGCACTTGACATATTTAGGTGTTATTGGAAAGGCATGAATGGTTCTGAAAAAGGGCAGAGAACACTTGTGTTTTCTAATCATGGAGACCCACCATTTACTGGGCACTGGTTTTAGTTTTATTCTAATGGATAAAGACAGGGTGAAGGAAAAAATATACATGTGCTTATAAGTATTTTTATCAAATCACTATTTCTGTCTAACAATTCTCTGCCAAGAATTCACTTCCTTATTTGGAATTACTCAATTATTAATAATTACTCCTTCTGAGATCTGCCTTCAACTCTCTTTATTAATGTTCAGAAGTGTACCTTTTAAGTTCTGAATTGCTAAACAAGAAGCTATGATGGCAGCATCTCAAATGTTCTCAAGTTTGAGAAATAGCAGGTTAAATGAGGCAGTGGATATGGAATTCTAAAGCTTGTCTATTTCCTCAGTTGCTCTGTAACACTATAAAAATCCCAATCATTTTATGCATACTTTATGCAACTATTTGCATGCCAGATTTTGTGATGTAACCCCATGTACTTAAATACTGACTTGAGAATCTTTGACTTTTAAGAAACAAAAAGCTATTTCCCACCCCAACGAGATGAAAAATGCCATCTGCAATCCTCCTATTAAATTTTAAAAAAATATTCAGAAGAAAACCACACACATACTATATGGATTTATTTTATTGTATTTTAGCATATTTTCACATTATTCCTTTAGAGACATGCAGCATGTTTTGCAGTTAAAACACCTTGACCTCAGAATATTCATTCCAATCTGGAAAACAGCTCACAATAAATAACCTGATCCTGAAATGAGCTACAGTAGCTTCCCTAAGTCAGTGCATCCTAATTCTAGATTAAACAGAAATTCAATGACAAAACAGGACAATATTAGTCTCAAATTACTTAGTGCTCCTCTCGCGTCCAATGAGCTATCTAGACATACTTACAGTGTGCATCCAAAAAAGTCAGGGTTTCTCCAGTAGCTACTGAAGCCCCTAACAGCCGAGCAGTGATAAGCCCCTTTCTTTCCTTTTGCCGGACAACTTTCACTATTTGGAATTGTTTCACATAATCGTCCAGTTTATCCTGCAAGTAGTCTGAAAAGAGAACAAGTCATTTTCTATTCCTTCATCAAAAACAATGTTAAGGTTTACTTGTTAGGATCAATTCATCAGTGAAGGAAATAAAAATGATGTAATTTTTCAATGACTACCATGGTTACAGTTCTAAAAGCCTCCTTACCATCTGATTACTAAAAAATGAACAAACGACCAAATCAGTACCACCTTAATTCAGCAAAACTGTAATTGCTGGAACCTATTAGTAAAGTTAAGTTTTGGCAAATTCTTGTGCTTTTGGAAAGTGATCCATATATTTAGTTGGACTCAAATGAACATTATTTGGTATCATTTAAAGCAATTTAGCTTTACAATCAAGTACTTTATAACTGAATATTGTTATAGGCAAGTGTTGCGTTTTAAAAGAAAAATTAAAGATTAGTTCACCCTGACTTAAAGACTATGGCCAATGCTTTAAAGAGAATAAGTTGTTGATGGAGAATATTGTTTAAGAAATATGTTCTCAATATGAATTACTGTGATAAATGTGTATCACATTTATCATTCAGTCAAGGAAGGCAATAACATCCCACCAAGTCCTACATATACACAATCCAAAATAATAATCTTAGATCACAATGGACTACACATAGGCACTTTCAGAATATTATTCAACTGCATGAATGGTTGCGGCAGTGTCATGCAATAGGAACAATCAGCAACAAGACAAACTGTTCTAATGAGAATGATGCTTTTAGAAGATAGAAGAAAAAGTTGGAAATGGACAACTGATATACTAGGAAAATACTTACTGATTAACAAGACAAAGGGGCACATTCTATGCCATATTCTACTATGTATATGATTAAACATGTAATATCAGCTAGTTTTTCCCTTTGATAACAAGAAAAAGATATTGTTGATTAGCTCAGAACCAAGATAACTTATTGCCCACATATGCCCTTCCTTCCTTTGTTTGCAGTACTGAGCCTCCCCACAATTGCTTTAATGGCTTGTTACTAGTTAGGTGAGGATAGAAAGAATGTGCATCCTGTATTTCAACAATATGTTAAGCTGTAAAACAGCCAGTAATGGCCACTGTAGGGGAAGAACTACCAGGATGAATTAGTGCACTATATTCTTTTAACATGAATCTAAGTAAGTGAAGCAAGGACAGTCTGTGACTTAATTCAGAAACATCCATCTTTAGCTTCTCAATGTAATGCTATCTACATATGACTTAGAACTCCATCTCCTTTATTTTCCATCACCAAGAAACATCTCCATTAGAAAAAGTGTTCCTGCTTTATAGCATAACAGACCTTCAAGAAAGAGCAATAGTTTGGCAGTAATTTATCATATCAAGCATTGCATAAAACCAACTAGTCCAACCATACTGTTAAAACAATTTATTTCCAATTCTAGCTTGATCATTTGAGATCTAGATGTAAAATGACCTTAATCATAATTTGACTTGGATTGAACTGAGTCAAAAAGAAAGTGAACACAAATTAATTCAGCTTAAATGCATATGTGGATGTATCTACATTGTACAGATAGACCACAACTTAAAACCACAGTTTGGATTGGAACGTCAATCACCAAATGAGGTGGTTAGTGAGTTGTGCCCAATTTTACAACCCTTTTTTGCCAAGGTTGTTAAGCAAATCACCACATTCATTAAGCAAATCACCAATCTTGTTAAGCAAATCCAGTTTCTCCAGTTGACTTTGGTTATAAAAAGTTGGCTGAGGTTACAAATGGTGATTATTATGTCCTTAGGACATATGGGTTGCCAAGTGCTCCAATTTTGACCACATGACCGTGGGAATGCTTGTAATGGTTGTGTGAAGACACTTTTCCCATCATCGTTGTAATTTCAAGCAGTTGCTAAATGAATGGTCCTAAGTCAATGACTATCTGTATGTGAATGTACAATATATGGGAGGTGGATATTTCATCTCTTGAAAGGGCTGCCTCTTCTTTATTGAAGAAAAATGTGTATATTTCCAGGATATATTAACTGGAAAAAACCAAGTATGAAAATAATCTATGGTTTATAGATAGTATCTTACCGTCTACACTGGCATCATCTACCAAAATTATTTCCTTCAATAATATTGCAGGGGAAGTATGCATCACACTATAAACTGTTCTCAGAAGAGTTGACCAGGCTTCATTGTGAAACACTATGATAACACTTGTAGTAGGCAGTGGAGGACAGCGCTTAAATTTCTGCTCAATACATCTGGAGGATAAAAACATAGTTTATGGGGAAAATGAATAAGAAATGTTAGATCTTAATACTCATGGTACAGATAATGAGCTTTGCGCGTATGGTAGAACTAGTTCATTAATACTAAAAAAAAACATGTAACGAAAGTAACATGGCACAGGTATTTTCTAAGAATCTCATTCTAACAATAAAGTGATAATCTATGCATCACATTGTGTGTAACGGTATGTGGAAATGACCTTGAGAAACTGGGTCCGGAGATGCTGTCTAGGGAATGCTAAGATAAGAGGCAGCTTAGACTATAGTTGAAAATTGGGTGTGGCAAGAGGTACAGAAGAAGCCTTTACTAATTTCTTGGGGATGAAATCTATACTTTCAGACTTGCAAGATTCTACTACCATAATATGGGCTACAATAAAGTAGAATTAAGCTCATCTGGTTAAATTTCCTAGCTAGCCCACATTATAAGGCTGACATTAGGAGGGAATATAAAGATTTAGAATAATTGCCCACAAAGTTTCATCATGATTAGCAAATTACTCAAGCTTGAAATAAACAGAAGATTTCTGCTGAAAAAGTGTTAATAAGAGCTTAATCAATGTATTGGAAGTACTCTAATCCCACATAGATTTTTCAAAATTTCTTAGTATTTTTTAGATGCATGATTTCCTATCATTAACTACTTCAGATATAGGTATACCTATACCTGCTATACCTACAGATGTAAGAATTAGCAATTATTCTATTTATTAAAAAAAAAAACTTTAGACATATCACTCAGTTACACTGGACAACTTACCAAAATAAAATCCCAATACAAAACCTAATATATCCTCACAACCCTGGCGACAACAATCAAACCAATCATGAGTCCCATATTACCCTGGGGTCCCCAGGCTCATATCTTCAGAAAGACTGAAGGAGTGTTAAGATGGGGGCCAGTCTTATTTCCGCAGGGATGATGTGGCATGGAGGAAGCTTTAACAGTAGTCACAGGTCACATCTTAATACAGAAATGGAAACTCAAGACACCCTTTTCCATTATTTTACATATTTTTTAACCAAAACCTAGAATATTTGCTCTTAAATCGAAATACATTTCAACATACTCAGGTGGTCGTGTGTCTGGTCCTAGATCTCGATGTAAAGAAATCCTGTCACTTGCAAATAAATTAAAACAATGCTTTTCTTCACCATGCTCTTTCTCTTTCTGTTCATCTGGGCTTAAACTGATCATTTTGAATGCTTTACCGGAAGCCCCTGGAGTATTAGGATCCTGAGGGGGACGCTCAAGGTAAGGAGTCAGTTCAGCAGCTGTGTAATATCCTGGTAAACAATGCTTCTGTTCAGCATTATGAGTCTGCCTAAGAGGTGCTTTAATTTGCATTTTTGGTTTTGCAGCTTTAATGTTGTTCACAGCGTTAAACACTAGATCTAATACAGATTTTTTTTCATCATGAGATGGCATTCCTGGTTCCTCATTAAATTCTTGAACACCTACTTCTCGTTGTAACAAAACCAAAAATATTAAGAAGACAAAAATAACGAAGCTAAACTTCCAAAGTTTCTTCTGGGAAAACTGTTTCATTATGAAGCGCCGTAGCATTCTCATATAAGTCATCATGGAGAGTCGACATATAGAAGTACTTCAGAAAATGTTTTCTTTTATACGAAAAAGTTCACAAAATGGGGAAACCTGCAAGATTTTTAAAAAACCGTTAATTATGCTAATGTATGTTTACTCATAAAAATAATTGCAACAATTTAAATTAATACCGCAATAAATTCACAAATACACTATGTTTCAGGGTTACTGAAATAGTGTTCATTTTACAAACTTATTAGAGTATTTGAATCCCATAAGAATCCTTATTAGATACAACTGCCAATGTATTCTTTTCCCTTGAGGTACATTCCTCTATATCTTTTAGATCAGATGTTCTAAAAAATTTAATTATTAGCCATAAACAATCACTTGGGGCTATGAATCTTAAGAAAGTTCACAATATTCTGTTATGTGTCCCTGAAACAGGTGATTCTAACTTCAAAATGAGTCATTGTGTTTTGGAAGTGTTCCAAATTTATAAAGGTACCGTACTTCTATTTTGAGTGCTTTGGATATGATCCAACTTTAAAATGGTCCTTTTCCTTTTTCTCAGTTGATCACTTCTGGAACATTCAGGTGGCCCATTTTGGGAATTGAAAAGACAAAATGTTTTGCGCATCCTGAGTTAAATCTCCATTTTCCCTTTTGCATTTTCAGATATGTTTCAAAACCATTTTTACACCCTTGAATGGTTGAAGATTTTTGCAAGTAAGATTAGCAAAACCATTTTTACAATTTTCCTATTGGCAGAGAATCATTTCTACTTGAAGAAACATCCATATTGAAATAGCAGTGAAACGTATTAAAAGAGTACCATCCAAATGATAAAAGTTATACTTTAATTAGAAGTGCTGTTTGTTTGTTTTTTCAAATGAAACTTTTCGTTGTATTTTTGATTGCCAGACAGTAAAAGAAAAACCAATATTAAGCAACAGATTATTTATATCCAGTTCTATGTCATTTGAGAGGACAGAGAGGTTAAGCTGCATTGCAATGTTATGCACTTATTTGACATGGTAGCAATTCTAATTTTCCAGATGGATGGATACTTACCAGTATGTCTCTCACATTACTTCTAAATCTGTTGCTACCTGTTAGGCATTTTGCTTTGGAGAACAAGAACTATGTCTAAATCAGAATAGTATATGCTATTTATTATTTCATAAGCATCTTGCCCAATCAATTATTAGAAATGATCTCTCATGTAGCACTGGAAAGAATGTTGCTATACAACAGATGTGCACTAGCCCTTTAGTCATATTGCCTTATGCAAGATTGGCAATCCTATGTCTTACATCTTTTTCACATAGTTTTCGTACAGCAAAAAAATCCATCTAAACTGTATATACTATTTACTATAATCAAATTACTTAAAGAGTTGCCCAACAGCCACATGCACAAATAAAAGAAAATCTGTATCAACTCTCAGTATTAAATCTCTTTAAAAATTATGAACACGCAGAAAAATTCTAGTTCAGGAGTAGTCCAGAGTGGTAGAGCCATAAAAGCAAAGTAAAGTATTTTATATTCATTACTCAGATTTAGATTTAGATTAAGACTCAGTAAGATGAACAAAGCCCCAAATTTTCTAGACTCCCTAACCACTAACCACTGGCTCAAGGAAAGCTCACTGTGAATATGCTTTTGCTCCTGGCCAAAAATCTGCTAACACCACCCTTCCTTTTTTCCAATCCAAAGGAGAACATTGTTCTAGCCACACTTAAACTCTTTTAGGTTGAGCTGCTAGCTCAGCTTCTTTATGGACTTTGGCTGCATCTCATCCTGTAGGATGTACTCTGGAAAGGGTACAATCTAAATTCATCAGAGCAGCTCTCCAGATACCATGCTGTATCTCACATGCGCATCTACGAGCGGAGACACATATGATAAAACTTCAGTCAACAATGTGTCTAGATTTTATAAACCTTTGGTTGAAACTCAACTTCTATCCTCAAGGCTTAGCACCATTAATTCTTGAGGACAGTTTTCAGTTCACATGGATCAAGGCTGTTGACTTTAATCTTTGAAATTCAGGGTATCCTTCCCTACAGTTCTTAAAATGGAATATGATCAGGCAAAACAAACCCTAGAGCAAAGATTAAAGGATTCAGAGAGGCAAGCAGATCTAGGGAAGGTTCTAACCTTCCTGTCACCAGTACATAACAGATATACTATTACCACTGCCAGCTACCTTACATAGTTACAAACCATCTGAAAGCTTTCACAGAAAGCCATCAGAAAACTTTTTCAATTGAGCAACAGCAAGTGTGATTACCTCTATAAAAGCTGAAGTTTTAGAAGTTTGCTGGTTTCCAGCATTGAGGTATGTGTTGATACAATACCAAAGAGGAAAGATATCAGCAATGATCTTAAAAAAGCAATTGTTGCTGCCCGTCAATCTGGGGAGGGTTATAAGGACATTTCCAAACAATTTAAAGTCCATCATTCTACAGTGAGGAAGTGGAAAACAAGTGGAAAACATTCAAGACAGTTGCCAATCTTCCCAGGACTAGATGTCTCAGCAAATTTATACTGGTCTAGGACTACAATAAATTGAATATTGACTAGATAGAAAGGATGAAGTTTAGGGAGTTTGATTAAACATAGAAAATGAGATATAAATGTAAAAGGAAGGAATTTAATCAGTTTATTAGATCCAGTTAAAAATAGATATACTGTTATTTCTAGTAACCATTACTGGACTTTTGCTAATTAGGATGGATGACTCTTTGAAGATTTATAGAGAAAGTGATGAGATGCAGGATGAAGAGATTGTTATGTTTTAATAATAGATGGTATAAATTGTTAAAGTTGTTTATACTTTATAAAGAGGGATGTCAAAGTAGTTCTCCTTGATCTTTGCATTTTTGTGTCTTCTATAGCTGCTTGTATTATCCAAGAAGAGCAAGGATTTAACTTGCAGATAGCTGAGCTCATGCTACAGAGGACACTGTCAGGTTCCTCAGGTATCACAGGCTTGAAAAGGCCCAAATTACCTGACAAGACATTACTTCTGTCATCTCATCAGTGTCTGCCCATCTACCATCTAACTCAGATCCAGTATAAGAGTGTAGAGAAGGATGCAGATGGCCTTGGAGAAACTATGCAATACCTACTATATTATAAAAACATCACTTTAGTCCAGTAAGATAGGAAGGGGTAAGGAAGAAATTAAAGCGCTCCATGGCATTGGACCGGGCTACTTACGAGACCGCCTTCTGCCGCCAATAGCCTCCCACCGACCAGTG
>JANHFT010002140.1:88487-100558 GCA_032467955.1 Pseudoxenodon macrops
CAGTATCCTTCCCCTGCCACGCCCACCAAGCCACGCCCACAGAACCAGTAGTAAAAAAAAAATGGATTTCACCACTGCTCTGGATCCAGGAATGGGCACAACTGATGCATAAACTGGAGGTGTGCAAAGGCCCTCTGAAGTCATAGCTGCCATCTGCTCTTCTAGCATGAGCCATGAGTACAGGAGAACTCCTAAATTGCACACCAGGTCTGTCTCCCTGTCTTTCACCAACAGCCCTCTAGATGTCTCTTAGCAATGTTTATTCTCTCAGCCCTTCTGTATACCAGCCCTTCTGGGAAGAGTGGGCATGGAGAGGTCACTCAGGTACTTTTTCAAAAGCAGTGCAGAAGAAAACATTACTCTTTTGGCTCCCAAACAGAAACCAAGCTTTAAAATAACTCCCATTTCTCAAAACGCAACTTATTTTAGCTTCTTCAGAACTGGAGAAGATTCTTGGATGAGAAGCGAAACATTTTCAAGGGAAAACAAAAACCAGTTGCCTTTTGAAAAAAAGCACTTTTGGGAGAACCAAGACCTGTATGACTGAGAATCGACATAGAAATTTATTGTAATGTCTTATGGAGAGAGGGAATTGTTTCAATGTTCAATTGAAGGCCCTTTTCTTAGGGTTTCAGAATTGGGGGAGGGAATTTGCTCCTTCTTACAGATTGAAAATCTCTAGAGGCCAAAGGTTTCCAACAGCTGCTGTAAGAATAGAGACAACTTTGTGTCTACTGTAGTTAATACTATGGAATAGGAATTATATGTTATAAGAGGCATTATAAATAGGCAGAGTCAGCCTGCAATACTGATTAGAATGCAGTATTGCAACTGACTCTGCCTACTGCCAGGAATTCGATCCTGACAGCTCAAGGTTGACTCAGCCTTCCATCCTTCCGAGGTGGGTAAAATGAGGGCCCAGATTGTTGGAGGCAATAGGCGGACTCTGTAAACTGCTTAGAGAGGGGCTGTAAAAGCACTGTGAAGCAGTATACACATCTACAAGTGCTACTGCTATTACAGTTGCATTGTACACAAACAAAACTTTCCCCTCATGTTCCTGCAAACCACCAATTACTTGATTATTGGCTAGGTAGAAAGGATATGTTTACATGCTGAGATCACCTGATGGGAGAAGGGGTGTTAATAAGCCTAGTTGTTAGTTACTAAGAAGATTATTTGCTAGCTAGTTGTATATTAAGTTTTCATATACCTTATTTGTAACATTTTCAGCACCAGCTTTGAATTGCCAGCTCTCCGCGTCCATTTACGCATCCTAGCTTCTCACTGCTTTAACCCTTTTTCTTTCCAAAATACTCTCACATATTCTTCTGTATACCTCATGATCCATGTTTTCATTTCCATTAACCAAAAGACAAGTTCCAACCCGGTCTCGCTTTTTTTTTTTTTGGCCTCTAAAAGAGACATTAGGTCTTATTTTCAGAGGAAGTCCTTTCTACTGTCTCACCTCATGGCAGTGGAGGTACCAACAGCCCCACCCAGCAGGAGCCCATGTGGCCACTTCTGGCCCACTTCTGTGAACGCTTGTCGCCACTTGCAGCTGAGAAACGAGCTCCAGAATGCCGTGTGCAGCGCCCCCCCACCCCCAGCCTCCATTTCACTGTCAGAAGCGTTTCCTGAAGGCCTCTGATGGCAACACGGAGGCCATGGGTGATGCGCGCAAGCAGCAGCTGCAGAAGTAATGGGCCGGCAAGATGAGGCAGGTGTCGGGATGTGGGAGGCCTGGTTGCAACTGTGGTAAGATAAGCAGTGCAGGACATGTGGGGCGGCTCCACATCCCCGCCCTAGCTTGATTTTTAACTGTGCGTCTCGCCCCACCTTGTGCAACCGGATGCAATAGAGTGGGCAGGGTTTAACTAGGGCTTATTTTTGGCGATAGGGCTTATATTGGGTGCATATTTTTGGGACAGGTTTTATTTTCAGGATAGGGCTTATTTTTGGGACAGGGTTTATTTTCAGGATAGGGCTTATTTTTGGGGAAACACGGAATTTTGTGGGACAGGCCTGGAAAAGACAATGGCATTACATTTTAAACTCATTTTAAAACTCTTTGTTTCCATTTTGATGACTGTTTGTATCAGTGGTCTGTCACTTTGAATATGTCTGAATGCAGATTTAACTGCTGTGTTGGGAACCATGCAACAAAGGTTTACACGTTTATTTTAAAAAAAAACAAGAAATCATTCTAACTCACCGTAGTGGCTGCTGCATTGTCTTGATCATACTTTAGCAAGGCAGCACACTGGTACTGGCAAGCATCCACTTCATCCAACGCAAGGTATAAACGAGCAAGTTCCAGCATCACCTGCGAATCAAAGACAGATCCTTACTATTTTTCCAACATACGACCACCGCCAAGCCTTTTCAACCAAACCTGAGGAAAAAGTGGCTCAACTGACCTTGTTGTCGGTCTCACAGTGCGCAAGAGCTTCTTTGTAAAATGTAATGGCTTTCTCGTAGCTCCTCTGGGTTGCCGAATGCTTTGCTATCTCTGCACAAATTTCGGCTGCCAGTTGCTTCTGCAAAGGAACAGCATCCGGCTGCTCAATCTGAATCCGCTTCAGTACTTTGGCTTGCATCTCCCGAGCCTGATGGAAAAGCCAAAAAATACCTCAGCTTTTTAGGAAGAGATCACGAATAAGGACGTTGGGAGAGAATTCTGAAGAGCTCAGAGAGTTTCTGTAACTCAAGATTGTGCTCCTTTGTGTTTTGATACATTTGAGACCAGCAGTTGTATTAAGTTAGTCTAGTGTTGTCTGTGACTTTGTATTGCTCTCAAAGGTTCCAAGAAGGGACTTTTCTAAGCTTCTCCAGGAATGGATCTTTGAACCTCAGGCATGCAAAGGTCATTTGCTGCTGAGTCTTAGCTCTCACACGAGGGCAAAGTGACCTTCAGTAGAACAGTCCACGAAATTACTGTAATGGGTCAACACTGAAATGGCACTTGGGAGATCCAGATTCTACTCAGCCAAGTCTGCCAAGCATCTCTCTTCTGACTACCATTCCCCACCTCAAAAACCTAAAGAGACAATAAGTGTATTGATTGACATCTTCTATGTACAATCTGCATTTCTACCAGCAACCCACCCTTCCAATCACCTCAAGAGTCTTCCTGAATTGTGGCTTAATTGGAACTGTGATATATTAAAAAACGAGTGCTCCAATTTTCCATCCAATTTTGGTGGATCATTAAACAACTACAATAAACCTCTGGGAGTCTTCACACCTTTATAAAAGGCCTTTTTTATTACTGTATTTACAAAAGTAAAATCCTCCTTAAGACCTAAAAGAGGCAGAGGAAAGAGATTAAAAATTCATCCTCTCTAGGAATATCATTATGGGCATCCTCAAAGCATACAATACATTATAGTTTGAAACAGAAAGAAAGGAAAACAAAAACCCAGATCATCATTAGAGATAAAAAAAAACTCAGGGTCATTTCAATTATATATGCTTTAGCTGATTAAGGAGTTTCTTTACTTGTTGCAATGAAAAAACAGCATCCTCGGTTCTCTCCATTTTGCTGTAAATCTTTGCAAGAAGAACCAGGTAACGGATATCTTCCATCAGAGAAGACAAATCATTGCCTGTCGGAATACAAGGAGATGGAATTGAGAGACATGTATACTACAGAGAAGGGCTTACAATGAAAATAAGGGTACTAAGGAAACTTAGGAAAGAGTTAGGAAAGAAATGTAGCCCTAAATAGCTCATTTGATTTGATTTGATTGAAAATGGGGTAACTGAGGTGGCATGCCAGAGGAAATTGTCAAAATCCCCTCAGTTATTATTTCTGTGAAACAGAAGGATCTGTTCCTTCTTTCTGGAGGCTTCCCAGTTTGGAGAAGAAAATCTAGCTATATATCAGACCACAATGCTTCTCTTTTCTCTCTAACATCTGCTAAAAGTTTTTCCCAAAAATCTACTTAGTTGGTAAACTATAAAGCGCTTACGTAAAATATGCAATTGAAGCAAGCTGACTAGTCAAATTTAAAATGCTTAAATACAGTAAGTCCTGGAAATGTTTGTCTATCCCATGTATACAAATCTGAAGCAAACGGGAGAAGGCCTTACCAGGTTCGTGATCTAAGGCTTGCCGAAGGACTTTTTCTGCTTTGTCATGCTGGCTCAATTTTAGCAGAAGCTCAGCCAAGTCATAACAGAGGATATTCTGCTGTCCAGTTTTCAGAGCAGCTTCGTAGTAACTGATTGCCTAAAAATCAAAGATTCCCTCTGAAAATATGTAAGTGAAATTTCCAATGCATTTTTACAGATGAGTACTAGTGCCTTTTCAAAATCTCTCAGATGCTTTAGGAATAACGTTATCCAGTGACCCAGATACATTCTAATTTTCAATGTATTCTTATTTTGTTCCATTTATAATTCAAGGCAATATGCATACAACAATTATGAAAAAATGGAATGTATATGCAAGAAGATGCAAATGTTTTCATGTGAATTAGATCAGAGCTGGGAAACATAAAGCCCTCTTAGTATTGCAAAAGTACAACTACAATACAACTATCAGCATTTGTTACCACTGGCCGAGTGGCTGGCTGGCTGGCTGGGTTCCTGGGAGTTGCAGTTCCTCTGGATGAGGAAAGCATTACGAACTTCACCATGATTACAACCTTAAACTCCCCAACTAAGGATTTAAGGTTTTAGTGTACTCTACACCAATCTTGAACAATGCAACTGGGGAAAAAGGATTGTGCTTGGCAGCATCACAGTTTTCCACGTTAGGGAATCTGTTTACTTTGCAATTTTTAAACTTCCTGGTGCTTGTGAAAAAATATACCGGTTATTATTTCTGTATGTTCTTCATCTTTTTTTCTTTTCTTTTTAACGACCCTGTAATCCCTTGTTTTGGGGTGGAGTTGGGGCGACTAAGTGGAGCTAAGGGTTTACTAGCTGGATGCCCTTCCTGATGCCTATGCGGAGTTTGCAGTAGATATTTTCTCTTTGTGCCCTGATAGAGAAATCTCTGCTGCTGTCTAGGATTGAAACTTCTGAGAGGGAGGCAAGCATCTTCACCTCTAGGCCACCACACTGTTCAAGTTCTTTATACTATACACGTGATGGCAAACCTATGGCACGCGTGCCACAGGTGGCACACAGAGCCATGTTTCAGGGCACGGGAGGCGTTGCCCTATGTTAGCTGCAGCGCGCATATGTGCACTGGCCAGCTGATTTTCAGCCTTCTGGAGGGTGGGAGGAGGCTGTTTTCACCCTCCCTGGGAGAGCGAAAAATGGCTCAATGAGCCAACCGGAACTTCAGAGGCTTCAGTGAGGCCTGCGTGCATGTGCGGGGAACAGTGCTGGGGGACAGCGTGCACATGTGCAGGAGGAGGGCATTGCATTATGGGTGTTGGCACACGCACACACCTTATCACATGCGAGCGTGCCCTTTTGGCACGTGAGCAGAAAAAGATTAGCCATCACTGTACTTATACCTTTGAATAATTGTGAGTCTTGACTAGAGCATTCCCAATTTTACGAGCCAAGGCTCCATCTCTAGGATTTTTCTTTAAAGACTGTTCATAAGCCTCTATGGCTTCTTCAGGCTGGAATTGCAACAGATAAAAGTGAAGATTATGTATGATTGGACTTGCAACACAACGCAATACAATTTCACAAAATTGCTATCAAGCTCATTAGTCCACTCATTCCTGAAATATTTTTTTCAAAAGAATCAAAAGCTCACAACGCATAATTAAATGATTTATTCATATAGGGCACGTGTGACGGTCCAAATATTGATAAAACTGCATTTTTGAGCATCTTCCACTTTTGGCTTTGCTGGCTGGGGGCTGAAGCAATATTAGGACAGTCATTGGTTTCCCTTCCTCAAGCTTGGAAAACTCTTAAGACAAGTAAGCAAAAAAAAACCAAAGTCCACATTGATATTCTGGCAAAAAGGAAGGCATGCAGATTCTTTCAGAAGTTTTTCAGGAACAACATTATCCTCTCCTTTTTTCTAAATTATCTGAATATCTAGCTTCATTCTTGTACTCTTAGCCTAAAATTGGAGAAGCTTACCTCCTGGATATTCATGTATGCATCACCAAGGAGAAGAAAGGTGTGGGAACTTGGCATTTTTTCCACCAGGTCTCTACAAAGAACAATATGAAACATTATGGCAAACACGGCCAGAAACAGAAACTTTTACCGGCAGTTCAATAAAAGAACTTTTCTTCAATCAAAAATTTCGGAGGTTCATCTTTAATAGTTAACTGGTAAATATTTGCCTCTTCCTCTGAAACTTCAATTTAGTATGAATAAAGAATACTGGTCTTCTACAGAAAGAAAATTGGAATCAGTTGATATCCTGGAGACCTTAGCTTTAATTATTAACATGCATGAATCTGTGGGCAAGTATTTTTCTGAGTATTTTCTGAAAAGTACCCTAAAACATAATTCAGCCAGAGAAAATGAAGAACAGTTTGGAAGTGTTCATTTCCAGTTTTGATTAACTATGTTAACTATTCTTAACTGAATTAAGCAACATCAAACCAAGTTTTAGATTCATGTATGAAGCTGGTTTCTTTTCACAAACCATGCCATTAAAGTGGGTTTCTTGGATATAAATTGACAATGAAAATTCTTTTGGGAGGGGGGAAAGGATGTGGGCAATATAAGGTCTTACCTATAACAGCTTGCATACAGCTTCTTGTCTCTCCTGTACTTCAGATAGATCTCTGCCATCTTTTCTTTGGCTTGAACAAAATAAGTCTGCTCTGGTGTTATATTTCTGAACATAGTTAAAGCTGCTTCAACATCTCCTTGCATAAGAACTAAGTCTGCATTAGTAATCATGACCCTCAGTTCTTCAGGCGTACCAGAAAATTCATTGATAGCATCTTGGAGGATTTTAATAGCTTCATGCTACAAACAAACAAATGTTTTGTCAAAATGCCAGCCATCATATTCATGCAACACTTCAGCTCACAGATTAAATTCTTTCAGGTTGCTTGCCAATTTAATTAGTTGCTAGCTAGTTAATTAGTTATCTAGTTCATTGGTTCATTCCTTCATTTCTTCCTTCATTTGATGTAGCTGCCCATCTCACACACGTGATTCTGTGCATCTTATAAAAGTTTCTGTCTGAATCTTGTATAAGATATTGTGGGAGCATTTTAAGGATCATAATTGGTTCACACACCAAATTAGTCAAAAGGTTTTGACTAATTTATACATTTATAATTGGAGTCATATTGGTCATAGTTATTAATCACTATATAGTAATCTAATTTTAATATTTATTTATGTATTAAATTTCCACACTGCCCACTTCACTTAAGTGACTCTGGAACTAAAGCAACAATGACTTGCTTTACTACTGATTTACATTGTTAAACGTTTTAAGATTTGCAGATTTAAATAACTGTTATTTTGAATTTTATAACAAATTTTATAATGCTAGACGATCTTTCTTTTTCTTGCCTTTTCTTTTTCTTTTGCCTTTTCTTTGACTATCTTTGTAAAATTAAGAAATTATTATAATAAAAATTAGAAAAAACATTCAGATGGAGCACCAGGCAGATCTATCGGTCTTTATATTCCCCAAAGCTCTATGTTGCAACAAACATAGGAGTTCACTGTCTACCCGACAAGCCTACTTACCAATAGCCCTACTGAGATTGTGATAGGAAAAACACATTATCCTGTCCCACTTTTCTTGTTACTTTCCCAGTCACCCTCTAAGAACTACAGGGAGATATTTTGAAGCAGGTTATCGTCCCCACTTGACTTGCCTCCCTGTGCAATTTCTTCAACAGGTTCTAAATTAGAAGTCATGGAACTTTCATAAGTAGAAAAGGCTATTCTTCTAACTCATGGAGGGTTATCTTCAGCCTTGCTTCTTCTCCTTTATATATTTCGGGAATGTCAAATCAAAACTCGCAAAGAACCTGTTAGGATGCTTCAGAATGCAAACTGAAGACCATTGGCAATATCTCTAGCATGCCAAGAGAGGATCAGAATCAATCTGATTGCCATATTTTATTCAAAATTCCTGAAAATGCACTTTTCATTCTAGGTAGATCCTAACTTGATTAGGATCTGCTGACAAAAGGTTTGCTATTATGTGGAAGGCAGTTTGAAAAGCTTCCAAATCACCTTCTTTATTCCAACTGAAGAGAAGGTGAACATCTTTTTTAAACGGATGCAGTCATGGGCAATCCAAGAGGTAAATGCAGTCTACAGAGGTTTCTTAGTTGGGTGGCCAATTTTTTCTTTTCTTTCTACTCATGGCCTTTCAATTTCAAACTTTTTCCCGCCACAATGTTCTAAAAAGCACCTTGTGTTTGCTGACATTCTTACTTTCTTGTTACCTATAAAGCTTCTAACAACACGAAGAAAGGTCATATGTCCTTGATTCAGAAAAGAATAAGGAACTATCACTCCCAGCCTTTTCTTGGACTGGATTGGGCTGCCTTTGCTCAAATTCTTCAGAGACTGAGGACTACGACTTGCATTGGGTTCTAAAGAAACTACTTTCAAACCATACTTTATGGAATGGACATCTTTGAAATTAGCCATGTTTTGCCAGAGTTAATTTTGGTTAAGATGAATTCCCTCCTCCATGTGAGAGGAATGAGCCTCTAAGAAAGCTAGGCTCATTCATGTTTCATCAAGCCCCATTCAAGGCAATGTCTATGAGCATCCCATTGCTGACTGCCATCAGGGCATTGCAAATACTTGCAAGATTTTAAACTACCGTATAAATGTAGTAACATCTGTCTTTCATTCATAAAACCATGCTCAAATGTTAAATGCACATGTCGGCTCCCTTGGATAAATCAGATAGGAAACAGACTAGATGAGCTCATTGTAAGGTTACATGAACAGAATCTGGCAAACCTGAAGGTACAAACTTCCTGCTGCCACTCTAACCATCTGATCAAATAAGGTGGGTCCTTATTAAGTTTCTTTCTCTGACTGTTAAATTCTTGGGGGTTCCTCCCTCTTGTCTGATTGCATCCCTTTCCCTCGTCCCTCAAGGTCATCCATACATTCCATTACAATTCATAACATTGCCATATCATTTGATATACAAATAAATAAAAACAAATACCTGTTCACCATTCAAACGATGAGCCTCTACCAGTTCCAGGTAGAGAGACAGACGATCGCGTCCATCAATTTCAATTGTTTTCGATTTAGAGGACGGTGTACTTATTCTCATTCCTGGCAAATTCATTGCCATCTGCAAGGTTTTGATGGCTTCTGCTACATCACCCATCTTTATCTGGGCTTGAGCTTTTACTAAGTGATACACAGGATGTTCCCTAATCTGGTGAAAAGTAATTTGAACAAATAATTGGTATCTGCGTTCTCGACTGTCTTCTACAATTAAAAAAAACAACCATTGAAAACCAATTATATATTACCGGTACTCATATATTTAAGAATATTCTTTGAGCAATTATAGTACTGTATAATTGCTAAGCTTTATAAAAGATTCCCAGGATTTCTGCCTTTAAATCATACAAGACGTGTTGGAATTTTGAAAATCAAGAATACTGTGTACATTGAAAAGGAAAAATACAATTACCGTAAAACAAAAATCAGAATGATTTCTAAATGGTAGGCCAGTTGTTATACCCACTGCTGGAAAATAAAAATCTATAGAACAAAAGATGGCCTTCAAATATCTAGGAATTACATTCCAATCCTCTGTAAGGCAACAACCAATATAATTCTGCTATAAACTTCTAATGATCCTCCTGTAATCACCATTGCAGGCCTGTATTTATCAAAATTTAAAATCGCCTGAAGTTTTCTGATCCAAACTTGTTAAATCTATACTATGAGCTCCTCTGTGTGTGTCTGGTGTTTTGCTATACCAGGTGTCTGCAACCTTAAACACACAAAGAGCCATTTCCCTCAGAAAAGAAAACACCGGGAGCCACAAAACCCTTCGCGTGCCTGACTGTTTCTTGAGCAGCCACAAAACTAACATATGTAGTTGAATTAAACGTTCTGTTTTCTGCTGAAACTTTTCTTTTCTTGGATTTATCCATGGTTGGCCTACCAGGGGTTGAAAAGCTCAATAAATGGTCTGCTGGCGGGTGTTGCACATTGGCGGTTGTGATGCATATTTTGAGTGACAGGGAGCCGCAGCAGAGGGGTGAAAGAGCCACAGGCGGCTACAGAGCCACAGGTTGCTGACCCCTGTGCTATACCTATAATCTGGGCTAGCTTCTCTTGTGGCCAGAATAAAGTTTTGCCAAACTCTGATCTGAAGTGGTATTTAATTGGGAATTGTTCGCCTCTTTGACACTATTGGATAGTTGTAAATCAGCAAGAAAAAAGGGAACTGAATTAGATCTTAGAAGCCACACTGTACCAACCCTGTAGGCAAGGCAAGGAAGGAACCACTTTAGGGACATTAAAAGGCTAATTTAACAATTCTGTGACAATCTGCAATCACCTCACCACTCTCAAATAATAAACACGGATATTAAAAATTCAGAGACCCAATTTTAGATGACAGTCAAGTTGTCTAAATGGAAGTAGAGATTCAGTAGAGACTCATCTGACTTGCCTGAAAGTTGTAACTTAGGCAGAGCTCCAGGGACTGAGCACAGAGTTGGAAGTTGTTTTGCAACAAATGGACTTGAGCCATGAGGAGATGCGCCTCGGCATAGGAAGGATTCTGCTCCAGACAGTGTTGTAAGATCCTCTCAGAGGCTTCATAGTTGCCTGAGCAGATTAAGCAGATGAAACACAGTAGGCAGGAAAAATTAAAAAAAAAACCTCTATCTTCAAAAGTTGTTTTAGGGACGCATCTATAAAATAATTTCCCCCCTGGCTATATACAGTTTGTTTCTTTGTCCCCTCCTCATCCCGTACTAGCCAATAAAGGAATGGTTCCATTTATTTTAGTCTGGATAGACTGATTAGAAATTCATACACACACTCTCAGAGCGAACACTTATGCACGCATCCTAAATAATCTATGAGAAGGTAATGCATGCAATACACCAGAGGGGGGTTCTGAATCTTCTTACTGCCAGTTCGCTCAGGGTCAAGCCTCAAGCGTGTGCACAAAGCGCGTGAGGGAGCGAGCGCATGCACAGCAGTCAAAAACAAAATCCAAGATGGCGGCGCCCACGGAGCCACCAACAGAACCAGCTCCGTGACATCACCGCGGAGTTACTACCTACTCTATAGAACCGGATAGAACCGGTAGGAACCCACCTCTGCAATACACAGAGAAATGCAAACATTATTTTGTTTCACAAGAAAATGCCAACCACTCCTATGGCCATTTGTGGTAACAGAGATGGAGAGAATCTCAGAAACCATGTTCTTCATCCTTTCCTTACCTTGTTTCTTCTCCGGTTCTCCAGATCTACAGCAAGGTCAAAGCCATTTTTAGTCTATTTCCAACTTAAAGTGACCTTTTCTCATTTATACTGAATTTTAGCAATATATTCCTCAGAAAGCTTGTCTGTGGGGCAATTTATATAACTTCTCTGAAGCTGCTTTCTGAAACTGAGTGTAGAATTTGAAAAAACAAAAAATGTGCCCTTAAAGAAATGATTACCTGATAAATATTTCACTTTTGCAACCAAGTAGGCGGCTTGTAAAAGACCAGGGACTGTTTTCATCACCGTTTCAAGGACGGATGCGCAAGGCCTCAGAAGTGGTGAAGGAGGCTGCCCTGCCCCTGCAGGCTAAAAGTTAACACAGACTTCATGATTAAACATGACTGTACTCCAACTATACAACAGAAGCAGTTCAACATAATGAACACGTTCATTTGAATGAGAAGTAAAATCCAATGTGCATTTTGCCCTGCCTTGTTCTCTGGATCTCTCAATGCGTAACCTTGGCATTTCTGAGGGTTTTTGCTGCTCTCTGGATTTAGATGTTTTCTTGCAGACATTTCATTACCCAACTAGGTAACATCATCAGTGCTGATCATGTTACTTAGTCTGGGTAATGAAACGTCTGCAAGAAAACAACCAACCTTATTTCAACCCTGAGCTAAAAATATTCTCCTTTATTAATTGACATTTCTGAATCCATTTGTTGTTGAC
>JANHFT010002140.1:114888-132461 GCA_032467955.1 Pseudoxenodon macrops
CGTTTTTTTTTACCCTCCGGATGCTTCAGGATGCGTTCTGAAGCCTCCGGAGGGTAAAAAACGGCCACACAAGCAAACCGTAAGTACATTCCCAAACATCCAGTTTGCCCGTAGGGTCATTTTTCGCATTCAGGAGGCTTCCCTGAAGCCTCCAAAGGGTGAAAAACAGTTTTAACGGGCAAAAAGGAAGTCCCGTTGGGCCATTTTTTCACCCTCTGAACCCTCTGGAGGGCAAAAAACAGCCCAATTGGGGGGGGCGTGTATGCACAGTGCAATGTGTGTGGGGCTGTGTGCTGGCGCATGCGCCGCCATTTTTTGCACACAAGAAGAAAAAGGTTCGCCATCACTGACCTAGTGCAAGGCATAAATGGGAAAATAGAAAATATCCTACAACTCATAATGAATGACGATCAAAGAGTCCAGGAAAGAGATAGACAACAGAAAGGAGGAAAGGAAAGAACAGACAAATCAGCAAATAAAGCAAGGAGATGAGAAGGAAAAGACAATAAAGATAATAATGACTGAAAATGGAATTGGATAAGCAGGAAGATACTTTTGAAAGGGAGATAGGGGCTTGGGTGGACACGCCAGAGACCTGGCAGCTTAGGGGGATAGAGATGGGAGAAATATTCAGACTGAATATTGAAGACGCAGATGTTGATAGAGACAAAGATCTAAGAGAGGGGTATAGGAGGAAAGCTAAAAAATAAATAAGAATTGAAGTATTAAAACAGGCAAGAGATGGTGGATAGAAAGGAAATATTTTTTCTTTTTTTCTAATATAATGGGCTGATTAAAAACTAGAATATAAGTAGAAATAAAAATGCACACATTTATATAAAGCAATAGTTAGATGGAAAGATTAGAGGTTGAAAGATGGTATTATTATATATGTTTAAATAATATGATGATTGGTACTAGAATGGTATGTTGAAACATTGAATAACCAAATAATGAAGGACTATGCCTTAATATAAATATGTGTATTAACACTAGGATTGGTAATGGTGGTCTGACTAGAAGCTAGAATAGAGGTAGAAATAAAAAATAGGGGGAATATTAGCATATATAATTTTTAGATGGAAAGATTAGAGGCTGAAAGATGGTAATACTATGTATGCTTAAATAATATCATTGGCATTAAAATGGGACATTGAACTATTGAATGATTACTTTAAACCAAACATGTATATTAATACTAGGATTACATAAATTTGATTAATGTAACAAATATTAATATTATTACTATTGCTACTTGTATCAAAATGAATTATACCCAGAGGCCACACTGTTCATGTATTGATACTGATGTATATTTAAAAATAAAACTCCAATAAAACTTTAAAAAATAAAATGAATAAATTGTGCACAAATGCAAGCACCTTCAATTTTTTATTTTCAAATATGTTTTTGGTATCAGCTTTTCATTTAAAAGAACTTTTAAAACCTAAAGGTTAGGTGGGGCAAAGAGTTTGGGGGATGCCAAGAAGTCTCTTGGATGGGCTGGTATCCACAGGCACAAATGAAGGACCACATGGATGGTCAATGATGATGCAGATTTCCATCTTGGAGCAAGCCCGGGACGGTTTCCTGCTTGAAATGATGATCATGATCTGTGGAAATTGAATACATCATCTCTAGTGTTGCATCTCTAGTGTTCAGGGAACCACATACATGACACCAAACACTGCCATGCAATTTCTGTGTTCTCTTTCATAGCAAACTTCCTAATATTGGTGGAACTTTGTTCCATGTAAGCATGTTTAATTAACATTTTAGTTACATTCTTATTTATGACAGAGATTGAACTTCATTTTTATTTTAGAGATGAAAAATAACCAAGGAAATTACAATAAAAAAGTAATCTTTATTATTTTTGCACATTGGTAATTATGTATAACATTATTGAGAATATTAGTAGCATTTCCTGCATGCAATTCAACAATACAATAAGTTGATAGTTTATTAAAAGAAAGCATCTATATTTAACATATATAAGAAACATAAAATTTCTGGATGTATTTGGTTATATAATTTTGCTATTCCTTTCTGTGAAAAAATACCGATATATTAGCAATGATTCTAAAGCATGGAATCAAATAAATATCCACAGTTAGCATTAAATAATTCCAGGAAAACCATTGTGTTTCTGAGGGGGAAAAATGCTACATTTTCTGATGCAGGCACAGCTAAAAATATTAAACCAAATCTTATATCTTTTTCTTACAGCAAAGAATAGCTGTTTGGAAGCTAGCAAAATTGGGATATTTCTTTCACAAATCATTGAATTATTGCATCTTGAAAATATTAGCAAGTACAATTTAAAAAGCAGAAAGCTACAATTACCCGTCTCTTCTTCATTTCTTGTTTTCTGATATTCTTTCATGAAAAAGTGCTATGGAAAGAATCTAACTTAAAAGGCTGCAACATCAACCTGAAGATAAAATTCTTTCTTGTTTTATGTACAGAATGCTCAAAAATAACACAACTTGATCTTTACAATATTTATATTTCCTTATAAAATTCTACCCACATTATTTTCAACAGGTTTAGGCATTTGCAGTATACTCTGTACAGTTTGGCTATACATCGGATTTGTTTACTTAAAATGTTAAAATGTCAAATGAAAGAAAAAGATTTCTCCAATATTGC
This sequence comes from Pseudoxenodon macrops, assembly GCA_032467955.1. Taxonomy (NCBI): domain Eukaryota; kingdom Metazoa; phylum Chordata; class Lepidosauria; order Squamata; family Pseudoxenodontidae; genus Pseudoxenodon; species Pseudoxenodon macrops. The sequence continues at coordinate 117,541 of JANHFT010002140.1, forward strand.
TTAATGATAGGAGGGGATGAGGTTTGTTGAACTCTTTTTTTTTTTCTCGCTTTACCTCTGACATTTGGCTCCCTGTATTTAAGATTCTGGCCAGTCTAAAGAAGAGAAGCGTAGGCAATATAAACATGCATTGATTGAATCCAAACTACCTATAATGGTACAGAATACATCGTTTTACCTGCTGAAAGCTTGCACACTAAACTTATTGTGGTACATACATAATGTGCTCGGATCATTATTCATTTGCTCAAACGTGCACCACAAGTAAAGGACTATTTACACAACAGAGGGCTCTTCAATAGACACACATGTTGGCAACCCTGCTGAGAGCTGAAGATGGCTAAACAATATTGCAGGAGAAAAAAAATAATTAAATGTATTATAATGGAGTTGGGGGGCTGTTCGGGACCGGTGGGGAAGAGAGGATGGTTGGAGGTCACACTGATGTAAGTGACACCACACAAGATAAGACAAACAACCAAGACATAAAACCAGTAATTTCCGACTCCAGTTCTTGTGAGATTTAATTGTCTGTGCAAAAATAATCCATTTGGTTTATTGTTGGTTAAGCACCTCAACATGGAACATTCCTTCAGGGTTAACAGAGTTGTTGAAAACCTGTTGCTCTTCCTAACCAAATGCTTTTTTCCTTCATGCGTGATTGAGAAGTGCAGCATGCCTCCATGCAAATCATTTTGGTGTGCATATAAGAGAGTCATAACATAGAACACCTGGGCCTCATACTGGTAATTGACTACTTTACCCCCTTCCCCAACATAAACCCCATTTACAAAAATAGTCACAATGTGTGAATAGAAACAAAGAAAAGGGCGAATCCACCAACCCAGATTTTGTAAAAAGATGACAAATATGGCAGTTGAAATGCAAACAGTACACACACTGACTGTACTAAGAGTTGTATGCTTAACACACACGCGCACACACATACCCGCATTCACACACGCACACACCAAAGAAAAGTTAATTTTTTCCCCCCTCAACTCCTTTTACTGGTCCCTACAGTCTAATTAGCCATTTTTCTCTCCTCTTCAGCAGTGTCAGCTGGTAATGAAAACAGTAACCTCCTGTCATTCTTTTTTACATTTTACAGCTGTGTTTTGATAAGGGGTTGCTGTCTTGTTAGAGGCACTGACCTTAGGAATACAGTACATTTGTAAAAACTGTCTGTTTGGCAGAGACCACCTGGAGGAGTTCTGTTGACACAACTACATTACTCACACAGGCTGTAAACAATTGGTCACCCAATCACATAGATTTTTATTTTTTCTTTTGTACATCTTTGCCTTCCTTTTCATGTTTTTCTTCAACTGGCTTGGTTACACGGTCATAGGATGGTGGACAGAGAGCTGTTGACATGGTCATGTCCGTCTTTTCGGTGTAAGAGTTTTCATTCATCTTGTCAACGAGGAATTCGTCTTTAATACGTTGGCTAGCCCCTCCTTCAATTTTGTTTTTGTTATTTAAAAATGAAGCTTGCTTTATTGTTTGTGCCAGGCGATAGCGCCTCCAAGCCCGTTGGATAATGACAGCTGATAGCTCTTCCTGTTTCCTTTTTAAGGTAGTTGTGATGGGCTCATAGGAGGCTTTGGATGGGTTGGACTGCATAAAGCGGTCTTCCATCTGAATGCGGAGAGCGTCCATCTCTCCACTTTCCCCCAGGACACGTTTGGTGAAAGCAAACAATATATCGAGGCAGTGAATTCTGTCACCACTTACCATGGGCAGGTCCATTGCGATAAGCTGAACCTTGTTTGGTTTAGGTAAGTGAAGAGGAGGCTCCAGAGCAGCTGCAAACTCTGAAAGTTTTTCAAATTCCATAAACTGTGTAGCATCTGGGTCAAACTTTTCCCAGACCTCATAAAACATCTCGAAATCATCCTCGCTCAAAGGCTCAGCACTTTCTTCAGTTGCCACACCGAAGTTCTCCAAAATGACAGCAATGTACATGTTTACTACAACTAAAAACGAGATGATTATGTAGCTGACAAAGAAGAAAATCCCAACCGAAGGATTGCCACAGTCTCCCTTGACGGAGCTTCCTGGGTGGTCTTTTTTAGGGTCGCAGTCTGGAGGACTGCTGTTCAGGATGGGCGCCAGCAAGCCATCCCAGCCAGCAGAGGTGGTGATCATAAAGAGGCAGATCATGCTGTTGCCAAAAGTTTCGAAGTTGAACATGTCATCAATGCCAACTTCTCTCTTCACGTAGGCAAAGTTGGACATTCCAAATATGGCGTAGATGAACATGACCAGGAAAAGCAGGAGACCGATGTTGAACAAGGCAGGGAGAGACATCATCAAGGCAAAAAGCAGAGTGCGGATCCCCTTTGCCCCCTTGATGAGACGCAGGATCCGGCCTATCCTGGCAAGTCGAATTACTCGGAACAAGGTGGGGGACACAAAATATTTCTCAATGATCTCTGCCAAAAACATACCTGTTAAAAATTAAACAAAAGAATCAGGGATATTGTTTATCAGCATTAAACCTTATCTTCTCTTATTGGAAAGTCTTTGCAGAAGCTGCCTTAAATTAAATCTGCAAACAATTGGTTCCCAGTTTGGTTTGGGGATAGAAGCAAGCCTTGATAACTGCCATGGTGGAAGAATGGGCAAGTAGCTGTGCCCTTTAGTCAGGGATATTTGAGACTATTGACCATGGCATTCTTCTAGATCAGGGATGTCAAACTCACGTTGTCACGGCGGTGTCACGTGATGTACTGGGACTTTCCCCCCCTTTGCTAAACCAGGCATGGGCGTGGTCAGCATGTGACGCATCCGGCTGCAAGTTTGACAGCCCTGATCTAGATTATGCTGTTTGAGGCTGAGAAGGTTTAGGACAGCCTAAATCCAGTATGAAAAGTAATGGCAGACGTCTGCTCTCCTGACAGTGTTTGGCCTGCAGGCTATTACCAAGCTCTATCTTATCTTTTATGCTACATTATTTAACATGTACAGTACCGTACATGAAAATACTATATGCTCATATGTATTTAAAAACTGGGAAAAAAGTGTGATTCATCTACACACAAATATATTCACTCAATAGTTTAATAAATTAATATGTTAACATTTTATTTACAAAGGCATTTTATAATTTCGTTAATTAGCTTTAAGTACTTAGATTTGTCAATATTTTTGTTTTATTTTTATATTGTTCAATGGTCTAAACTATTTTATTAACCACTGTTAATTATCTAGAAGATCTTTATACATGTTAATTTGAGCCTTGTAACCTCTCCCAAGAAGTGTACAAAATGCTTGTGATAAAGATACTAACATATAATGATAATTTTAAAATTCAGCCCTTATGGAGCATGAGACTGTAAGCAGGGAAAATCAACTATCTAACAATGAACAGCAATGATGATTAGACGGAAAGAGCCTGAGGCCAATAGATCCATTACAGGAATTATCCAGATGTGTCAACTACTTCTCTCACTGAGGAATGAACTGCTTTCAGTCCATTCGGACACAGAGGAGGGAAAAAGATGTAAGATTTGAACCTGGGATACAGTTAGCAGTTCCTGGTTTTTCAGTTCTATTATGTCTCCTTCTATTATCTATAAAAATTACCTTATCCCAGGGTTGTGATCCTGAATCTCTGCATTTTACCTTTTGAGTTTGATTAATGGTCGGATAAACAAACACTTCTTGAAGAAAGTGGTTGGGGAATTTGTATTCTCAGATTGCAACTTCTGACCCCGTTAATGTGCTGCCAGATTTAGGTAGGTTGGCAGCTAATTGGTAAAAAGCATATTGAGGAAAAAGAGTGATGGATATCTGATAATTTGAGATCTAATCACCTGTCTGGAATCTGCATCCTGGATTAAGATTACATTGCCAAGGGCATCATTATGAACTTTTTACTACAAATATGCAAAAGAACACAGTACCCAAATATATATGTTCCACAAGAATAATTTATGTAAGGAATTAATGTATCAGAAATTGAATAATGATAAAAGCTTAAATGTGAGAAGATTTAAATTGTTATAATAGTTCTTACCTACAATGGAAAGGATGACAACCACAAAGTCAAAAATGTTCCATCCAATTGTGAAATAATAATAGCGTAGGGAAATTAGTTTGAGGACACATTCTCCAGTGAACAGGACAATAAATATAAAATTAATGCGGTAGAGAATATCTTCTGTTTGTTTACTTTGATCATCTGTTTCTACCATCATGGTGATCATGTTAAGGCAGATAAGAATCATAATACTGATGTCGAACACTTGTTGGGTCACAAAATCAAACACCATGCCTTGATATTTGTTCTGAAGTATAGAAGAAGAAATAATATTTAATGGAGGCTATGGTGGGCACATTTGTTTAAGTAGAATTTAATTGAACTAAGGAGCTAATAATGCAAGTAGTCCTCGACTTATGACAGCTTGTTTAGTGACCGTTTGAGGTTACAAGGGCACTGAAAAAGCGATTTATGACTGTTTTTCTCACTTATGACCGTTGTAGCATCCCCGTGGTCACATGCTCAAAAATCAGACACTTGGCAACTGACTCATATTTATGATGGTTGCAGTGTCCCGGGATCATGTGATCACCTTTTGCAACCTTCTCACAAGCAAAGTCAATGGGGAAACCCGATTCACTTAACAACCATGTTACTAACTTAACAATTTCAATGATTCATTTAACAACCGTGGCAAGAAAGGTCGCAAAATGGGACAAACCTCACTTAACAAACATTTCACTGAACAACAGAAATTTTGGGCTCAATTGTCGTAACTCGAGGTCTACTTGTACAACAGTATTAAGAATTAAAAAGCAAACAAACTAAATAGCCCTCTCTCCCCTTTTTTCTCTATGCATAAACTTAATTTAAAATTACATTTTAAATAGACTGGATCATATTACTTACCCCTGGCCTAGGTATAGGTTTCTGAGGCTTTTTAGACCCCAATTTTTTCATTGCATTGTAGTATTTTTTCTGTTCTTCTGTCATAAAGATGTCTTGGCCTCCAAAGTAATGGCATGAGATGAAAATTGGTTACAATCCTATTCTTACGTATAGGTTTTAAATATAAATGCATATATAACATATTACAAGCTAAAAATAAACATTGGGCCTAATTTATTTTTAGAATGAAAATGCTACACAATTTTAACCATGTAAAAAACAAAACATGACACTTCAGTTTATTTTTTAAAATAATTTGTTGAATAATAAATGTACTTAATAACCAGCGTGTTACAATAGTCATTATTAAAGATTTTATTTAGAGGCTGATGTGGGGAAATATTTAGGGGAAAGGAGAATAAAAGAGTTCCTAGGGAAAGAAGAGAAAACTACCCCACAACCTATGGCAGTGTTTTCTTTTATGTTTAAAGACAACTTTTATCTTTCGTCCAGAAGCAGCCCAAGACCAGCTTTAAGTCAACATCAAAGCAGTACCACAACATAAAACCACCACAACATAAAACAACCTAAGAGGTCTTTTTATAGTTCATGGGGAAGGAACTTTCAGAAGATAGTGATTATTGGCTCAGTAGGTCTGGTGTGGGTCATCCTCGCTGAAGCTCTGGGCCTCCATGGCCATTTGTGCTTTGGTTTACCTTTCTTGCGCAACATTTCCCCCCCCCTCCTTTTGGGAATACAGAGGTAAATGGCCGGGAACACTAGCCTCATGTGAGACCAAATGCAGGTGTTCTAGGAAGTTGGCATTCCCATTATTAAACAGAACGAAAACATTTAAAAACATGTATCAGTGCAGGGAGGAATTGCATATGTGGGTTCCCATCATTCATATAACTATTACTGTTGTTGTTCCTTAGATGATGTTGAGAGTGGAAAATGGGAAAGATAGTGGGGATTCTGCCAGGCGTTGCTTTAAAACTCCTCACATTATAGTGTGTAGGAGCAGCAACATTGACGAGTCCTAATGCCATGGCACAATAAAGGTAGGGTATGAGGTCAGTAATTTTGTGCCAAGATAGTTTCCTCTGCCTCAAGGATGGGACCAAAGCACCTTAGCGTGAACGATTTATCTCCAGAAGCTGTGAATGCTCCAACACTGGAAGTTTTTAAGAAGAGATTGGACAACCATTTGTCTGAAATGGTACAGGGTTTCCTGCCTGAACAGGGGGTTAGACTAGAAGACCTCCAAGGTCCCTTCCAACTCTCTTACTCTGAACAAGCCTAAGCAGTTATGGACAAATGCTCATCATCAGAAGTCTTTATGCAGCAGAACCACTCTACTTCTGCCATTGAGAAGAGATGGTTGAACACATGACCTTAGATTGTGGAACGCCTAACATAGTGGTGGGATTCAAATAATTTAACAACTGGTTCACCCAGGTTCACCCAGTCAGGTTGGCTGTCATGGGAGGTGGGCCCATCCCCATCCTCCAGTTCAGTGGGACAAACCTCCTGTGATGGACAACCTGATCCTGGCCAAACTGGTTGTTAAATTACAGCCCCCTGGTTATCAAAGTGGATCCTGGGCATTGCGCTGCAATAGAGAAATGGGCAACGGAGCAGCCAGGAAAGGAGGCTGGGAAAGGAGGAGGAGCAGGGAGAAGAAAGAGGGAAAGCGGCCTTCTCCTTCCCTTGCGCCAGTTGCTCCGTTGCCTGTTTCTCCATTGCACCGCAGTGCAGCGCCCAGGATCCACTTTGATAGCAGGGGGTGGGTAATTTAACAACTAGTTCACTGAATCCCACCACTGCCAATCACTGATCAACTGCTGGGTCACAAGTTTCTGACCCTTGCTAGAGGCAAACTGGGGCTATTATTGTAACAGAATCGAAATATACTGAATTGAAGTCGTGCCTCATGCTTAGTGCTTGCATCAAATACAAACTCCAGAGAAACCTTAACTCTCTAGCTTCCACAGATTCCTCTGGGCTCAGGGCACACTCTCTTTTTTATCACATGATAGAGAAAGTAAAATGTCCACCAGGATGGAGTAAAATTCAGCTCGGCTATTTATTATATAAATGATTAGCACTTTTCCCCCCAGAGCTCTAGTGGCATAATGGTTAAATGCAATATTGCACGCTAACTCTGCCTACAGCCTAGAGCTCGATGCTGACCAGCTCAAGGTTGACTCAGACTTCCATCCTTCCAAGTTTGGTAAAATGAGGACCCAGATTGTTGGAAGCAATATGCTGACTCTGTAAATCATTTAGAAAAGGCTGTGAAGCATTATGAAGCTGGATATAAATGCTATAAAACTTAATAAATGCTATTGCTATTTTTCACTCTCCAAAGACTTGTGTTTCACTGCTGCATCAAATGATTTTCCTTCTAAGGCTACTTTCCTTAGGAGAAATGAACCACATCAGTCTCACTCAAGCCATAATTTGCAGAACTGATCTTGTGCCACTCTAAATTCTAACAAAATGTATTCTGAGGTTAGCATAAAAAAAAAAAAAGCAGCATTCCCAAAATATCCAGGACCATACATCTGCGCCAATGTGAATCCTGATTGCTGTGTTTCCTCAAGATTTCTAAAGTGAACAAAACTCTTATTCAAACAGTTGAGCAGCTGAAGCATTGATCTTCTTAAATAAGTTATCAGCAATGCAGTTAAGTAAGAAGCAGTGCAAATTTGAGTCCAAAATAAAAGCAATTACTTCTACAATCAGAACAGAATGACGAAATGTTATAATTTAGTTGATTAGGTTGAAGAACTCACTTTGCCAATGTGTGAATTTTCTCTCATACGTTGCAACAGATCTCATCAGCACATGATTCGTATATACAATGACAGCAATCAAGATAACTAATTTGATTATGGGTTCTTAAGCTCACAACTGACAACCATTTCAGACCTTTTGCATAATTCACAATAGGCCAACCATTGTTCCAAATTTTTGCAAAAGAATTTGTCAACCTCACACTGATTCTTGGAGAACATTTTACATCCTTGAATAACATCTTATAAGAATTCTGCATTCTGCACCAATGTGAATGATTTTCAAATAATTAAAAAGTATCTTAATTTAAAGCGAAGAGATTGCAAGAATGGTTTTGGAAGTGAAGGATGGGCCGGTGTGTTTGCGAGTGATAGCTTTTTTGCTTTAACTAATCCAGGTCAAGGAAGAGATGTTCAGATATCTGTTCACTATGTCAAATTAAGTTTGAGACATATACTTCCTTCTCATCTTAACACAGATAAAGTAGACTCAAAGAAAATGGTTGGATTATTTTTAATTTAATAAATTAATATTTAACCCCATGATTTAAAAATGGGATGGGGTGGAAGGGAAATGTATGAATAAGGTTTGAGAATGAATAATATTGATAAACACCATGATAAGCATTAAAAGCTGCAGTGTGAGAGAAAGGGAGGAGATAAAACTGAATATTCAAAAGCTGAATTCAAATACTACTATTCATACCATTCAAGATTTTGCAAAGCACGTGTTATCTCAAATGATTGTGAATATTTGTAGGTTTCTCCACTTCAGAGGTGGGTTCCTACCGGTTCTAACCGGTTCTTTAGAACCGCTAGTAGCTTGGCGATGATGTCACAAAGCCAGTTCCGTCGGTGTCTCTGTGGGCGCCGCCATCTTGGATTTTGCTTCTGCACATGCACAGAAGTCATTTTTTGATTGCTGCCCGCACATGCACATGTGTGCTTTGTGCCCATGCACATGGCACGACCCTGAGAGAACCGGCAGCAAAAAGAACCAGAACCCACCCCTGCTCCACTTATTTATAAATCTGATTTATCAATTCAAATAAGCCATGATTCCACTTTTAAGAAAAATATAGAATATATGTACGGTATATAAATACTTATCTTCTTTTTTTGTTGATTGAAGTTATCTATGATGACACCAATAAATAGATTCAGGGTAAAAAATGATCCAAAGATGATAAAGATAACAAAGTAAATATACATATAAAGGTTATCTTCATACACAGGCTGTTCAAGCACCTACAAAATAAGTAATAGGAGAGCAAAATCAGATTATTATTTTTTGCTTAAAACATGCAAATTAGTATTCTTTTAAAATACATTCACAAACACTATATCTTTATAATGATTGTCATGGACTTCCTATATTATAACATCAGGGCATTATTTATATACATTACATCACATATTTACTAAGAAAAATCTAGCCAAGAAATCCAAAGTGCTTACTTTTCTTGAATCAACTGCCGCATACATAATATCCATCCATCCTTTAAATGTGGCCTGCATCCAAAAATATTTAAACATATAAATGATGGCAATCAATGGTATCCATCTTAATCTGTTTCAACAACAGGATTTTCCAATAGAAATATTTTATATATATACTAGCAAATGGGATGAGTTTAAAATGTTGCTTTCTATGAATTGGAGACAGATGTGTACTGGCATAGAAATTTCACTCTGTTCAGTAAGGTTAAGTATGCATAGGACTCAAGAATTGTGCAATATTAGTTTTTTCCAGTCTATGCTCTAGGAATTTAAACCACATAAATCCACAAAGAGGACATTTTTAAAGCTTATTTACCAGTCCCCAACCATATTCCTAACCCTATGAAGAAATTCAGAAAAAATAAAAGAAAAGTTCTTTTTCTTTTATACTCTTGGCTAAGCAAAGGAAGATTATCTAATTTTTGCCTTGCTCTCTGCAGTTTTCAGAGTAATCATCACAAATCAGGGATGATTGGGGTTCCCTGGGCTACAAGTAGGCTTATTATATTGAATTTCATTTCCTGAATTTGGTCCCAAGTACAAATCAAAAGAATGATTGCATTATCTCCACCTTATTAGAGATGTACATCTTTTAGATAAGTGAGGGTTAAATAACATTTAAAACTCAGTGCTTGGTGTACTAATTATACAAAGCTTAGGTACAAAATATGGTATATTTGAAAATGGAGCAATAAGATAGCTTACTACCTCCTTATTTATCCCTTGGTTAACTGACATTTGTATGCAACCCTCTCAGATAAAATTCTCTGAGCAACTCATAATCCATAAGGATTAAAAACACAGTGTGAAATAGCAACAGTATTTACCCTCATTAGCCCATTGGAAAAATCTCACTGATCCAATGCAAAATATTGAAGAATCCCATATATTGTGACCTACATTTGGATTGGATTGCCCTCTCTGTTGCAGATAAAAAAATTGAAACTAAGTTAAGTTACAGGCTTTCTCAGCAGGCTCTGAAATTGAATGTAATGTTTTACAAGGCAGATGAGAATGATGCCAGTGTAAGAATGGGTGCAGACTCCACTCTTTTTCTCCTCCCACAGTGTGATGTCAGAATGATAAAATTGGGAAGGGTACACAGATAGACTGACGGGGTTCTAAATTACCTAGCATTGGCATGATATGTAATTGCTTGAGAAAAACATTGAAATAAAAATAGTGGAATTTGGAAATGTTAGCTATTATCAATCAAAATGTATATGACTGTTTTTCCAGATCATCATAAAATGCTATGTTGCACTAACATATCCCCTTACCATTGTTTCTGCTAATTTCATGCTCACAGGATAGAACCCTTATTAAAATCTGGAGTTGCTCACACTGAAAAGGAGATATAAAACTGACAAATATAAATATTTTTTCAACTTCTCTAGTAGGTAGATATAACCTGGCATATTGACCATAACTTGCTAAATTATACCAGTCAGCTGTAAAGGCAGGACTAATCTTGTAGACAAAAGTCCAGGGCCAACCCCAATGAATGAGTATGAAGTTCTTTCCAAATTTAGCTTTGCTGGCTTACCACATTTTGAAGTAGAGATGGAAAGTTCATGATAATCTAAAGAGGGGAGGCAGAAGACTATCAAACTATTGATACCTAGTCTTCTATAGGAGAAATTATGTTCCAGGAACCATTATGATAAAACTGCAAGCACCTTATCTGATCAAGCAAACTTTTTATTATGCACTGGATAAACAAGAAGACTTAAAGAATTTTCACTTACTACTTGCAGTAAAGAAAGATACCCAAATCCTACGTTATCAAAGTTGACTTTCACATTTTTCCATCTGGCAGTTTCATTTGCAAGTATGAGATTCTCACACTCAGACTTATTGGCAACTTCATCAAGTTCAAACATGTCGCCAGTTGTGGTATTAACACAGTGGTAGAATTTGCCAGCAAACAAGTTTACTCCCATGATGCTGAAAATCAGCCAGAATATAAGACAAACAAGAAGCACGTTCATAATGGATGGAATTGCTCCAAGAAGGGCATTCACAACCACCTAAGTACACAAATACGGAGGGAAAAGAAAACGGTGTAAGAACAGGTGTAAAATTGATACAATTATTCTGCTGCATGAACACACAATTTACTATTTTTAAATTAAAGCAAATTCTAAAAGGCTGAGTACTATTTTGAGTTTATCAGAGCAATGTTTTAAAATATTTTTTGTGTATTCAGCAAGACAAAAGATGAGAAAATCAAATTATCTAGATTAAAACAAAAATGAAAATAGTGCTAACAACAATATGAAGATTGTTGATATCTATTACAAAGAAATAGGTATTAAAATTTCATAGAAAATAATATGAAAAACTAAACTACAAGAAAATAATTTAATCATTATCAACCAAAATGAATGTATTCCTTCTCCAAAATTACAAACAGAATATTTAAATAAATCAAATAAAAATCAGCATACCAGTATATTTCAAGGAGTGAACTTAACCATGCAGTTTTATTACAAAGATTGATTTCTTTGCATAAGTAAGCCAGACACATTTGCAACATGTGCTTATCTAAGTAATCACATAGTTTATTTCAAGCTCCAGTCTTTATTAAGGAAATAAGTCTATTTTGATTAAACATTTTGCAAAAAAATAAAGGGGTGAAAAATTCATAAATCTATATAGGGGTGTAATTAAAGAATCCAGAAACACTGAAGTACAGCATAACATATTATCTAATTCCTTAATTATATTAGGGGTGAATGCTATCAAGAAACACAAGGAGGTGAATATTAAGACCCTATTAGCAGAATCATAGTAGAAATATGAGTTGCTAAGAAAAAAGGAATTTATTTTGCCAATTTATGCCCTAACCACCATTGCTGCAGGATTTTAAGGGGGGGGGAGGATTAATAATATTAAAGCCTGCAATAGATTGTTTTTTTTTCTATTAAAAAGTATGTTAAACATCCTATGCAAAGATTGCTTTACTTGTGGAATCCCTGTCCATTAAACTAAATTTTACTCTTTGGGAAGAGAAGGGAGAAGAGTCTGAATCACTCTGTTTACTGTTTATTACACTAATAGGAATTTATTTTTATTTGTAATTTTAAAAAGTTTCTCTCTGAACAATTCAAATGTTTCAATTAAGAAACAGAACTGTGTATGCAAGTGTGACCTATATCCAGTATGAGGTCTAACAGGCAAAGCTAGCAGGTGAATCAGCAAAATACAGCTCTCTATAGCAATAGTAAGAGCACTTAGACTTATATACCACTTCACAGTGCTTTACAATTCTCTCTAAGCGGTTTACAGAGTCAGCATATTTTCCCCAACAATCTGGGTCCTCATTTTCCCAACCTCGGAAGGATGCAAGGCTGAGTCAACCTTGAGCCTGGTGAGATTCGATCTGCTAAACTGCTGGCAGTCAGCAGTCAGCAAAATTAGCCTGCAATACTATACTATTATATAGAGTGCCATCATGGCTCTATATAATTAACCATGTTTTTAAAATGTTATATTTTTCTATCATTGATGTAATGCCCATTTGATGTATATCAACTGAATGATATGGAAAATTCTAATATTTCTCACTCAGTGCCACTTCCAGATGTGTGGATGTCAACACCCAGAAATCTCAGTAGTTAACTATGCTGGCTAGGGAATACCAGGAGTTGAAGTCCACACATCTGGAAGTCATCGTTGAGAACCTCAGATTAGAATGAAAGAGATCAACTAATGGGAATCATATCTTATCCTACACAACCTTTTTGACTACATTGAAAACAAGCAAAACGAAATACTCATGTGGAAATCAAGTGGGCAAATAGGCCTTACTAAAGTAAAAATTGGGTACATGAAGTTGCATTATTGTCCACTGATTTGCTCATTGTGGATAATTATGAAACAATGTGGAAAGATCATCCCTGCCCTGAAAAAAACTACACTATTATGGATTTTCAAGAGAGGCCATCCTGATGAGAGAGTACTGGTAATTTGCTGGCGACTTCAGTCAGCAGATGTTGAGGGACGAAGAATAGATTCAACCGTATTTGCCAGGTGACCTGCTTTTGCAATAATGAAGCTTCCCTGTGTCCTTCATCTACAAGATACTTTTCTATTCCCAATGTTGAAAGTCCAACTTCAAGTATGGAACTGAACTGAAGCAAGCAAAATGCTTCAGGTGGGTCTTGTTTAACCACAATTATATTGAATGCAGCATGCAGTCCCATACAGTTGATAATTACAGATTGTGAATGTGAAAGATTAGATATCTAAGCATGTTGGGGAGGAGCTGTGGAAGTATTTATTTCCTAATTCTTCTCTACATAGTCAAAAATACACACAGATCTTCCTTACTCCAAGCCCTTCTCAGCTAGCCTGCATCCTTATTTTTCTTGAAAAGTAGAAAAGGCAACATGTTCTGTCTATGAATACTATTTGCAGATCTTAAAAAACAGTGAAGATAGCAGCAGTGATTGCCAACTGGATTGTATTACATAAGGATACCAGGATCCTACTAATACAAATGCAGAAAGAGTCTCTATTTTTAAACTTCCAAGGCTGGGCCTGTTTCCCTTGAGAGGAAAAAGAAAGTTTCATGTTCAACTCCGTAATGAAACTCGGCCTTTAAACAGGTGATTTTCAACTCTAGCATCTCAGTGGGTTTCATAGTTGGCTGGAAATGTACATGTTAGCAAAATTTCTAAGCCATTAGAATTTCATAAGCTATAAGGCAAAAGCCTTCTGAAACCTTAACATTTATATTAGGACAATCCTCACATCTGAAGAATTTCATCTGAGGAAAAGGTATTACTGTCAAACAGAAAACAATGGAAATATCAAGGATGCTCTTATGTATAATATTCACTGGCATCGGCCAAGTTGTGATGAGCTAAGGTGGTAGAGAGCATACTAGGTAGCAGAGATGGGGGAAAAGCAACCTCACCAGGTTGCTATTTGGTAAATGGAAATAGCTGGTGCAATAGGCCTAGTGTGATTGCCATTACGGGAAAATGCTCATCAATTCCAAAGGTTAGGGACTGCAAGTTTAGATGAAGTAACAATTATCTAAAACTAACTTACACAAGTCACAGTTAATAATTACAGATCCAGTACGTATTATCAAAACCTGGCTGAATGAAGGGGATGTTGTCTTGTCAAAAAAGGGTATTTCAGCAACCTTACCATCAGGGCTAGGATCCATCTGTTAAGGGGAGGAACTGGTTTTGTTAATTTCTTGCAGTCCCATATTTGAAAGGAGGAATGAGGGAGCCAAGGCTGCTTTTCTATATTGACAACAATGCTCTGGAAGGACTTCTCTGTGGAGATCAGACTTCCCCATGCTGGCTTTCAGGAAACTACCACACATGGAATGATTCTAAAGAACTTAACTTATTAGATTTCCCTTTTTGTTCTTGTGCAATTATGTTGTGTAATTATTTGTTTTTATGTGGTATTTTAATGGTGGTTATATTATACGCTCTACTCTGTAAGCTGCTGGGAGTTGTTAGAATGTACTGTAAATTTAGTAATGAAGCAAGCAAACTAACTGAAGAAGAACTAAGATCAAATCACTATTATATATGGTTTCACAATTGCAGAAATCTGATAGGGCAGGTTGATGGCATTGATGTCAGGTTGGACCACTCCAAAAAGATTTTTATTTATTTATTTATTTATTTGTCAAGAATATATAAGATAACAGATATAAGTATAAACATGATTATGAATACAGGAAATGGATACGAATAAATGGGGACAGTAGGACA
>JANHFT010002140.1:132561-146803 GCA_032467955.1 Pseudoxenodon macrops
ACTCTTCTCATGAAATATCTCTGGACTCGCTCAATTGTATTAATGTCTGATATGCAGTGCGGGTTCCAGACAGATGATGGAACCAATGATTTGAGTAAATTGCATTGAAACATTAAGGGAATTAACTTTAAGTTAAAAACTTTAAGTTTTGGTGATTAAGAATTTTAAGACCCTGTGACTGCACCTTTTCCTCACAAGGAGCCAATATTTTCAAAATGAGGTATTGCAATAAAACTGGTTAAATCTTAAAGTTTGCATCTGACACTTCTTTAAGTGCCCATAGTTTCATAACAAAACATGACTAAAAAGAAGGAAATAGTTGTTAATGTCTTTTTATACTATATTATACTATATTCATATAGAATGTAATAAAGTGGATACTGTAAGTATGTTTAGTCAGAAGTAAGTATTGCTGAACTCAGCAAAGATTTATCCTAATAAGTTGTGTTTACAAAAGTGCAATGTTTAAATCTCAACTTAGATCATTCGAAGTTATGGGACTTGATTTAGTAATGATTTAAGATCCACTGATATTACAGATAGTCCTTGAAACGGTTGAAGGAAATTGTCTCTGGAAAATCAAAGATAGCTAGATAACTAGATAGCTAGATATAAATGTTATAAAGATTTTCCAGAATATACTTGTTAAATGGAAGGACTATAGAGCAAAAGTGTTTTGTACTATTACTAAATTAGATTAATGTAAAAGTGAGTCTAGAATACAGCATTTCCCCTTTCACTTCTTAAACACCTTATTTGATTGTCAGATTTACTAAGCTGAAAGAGGCTCCTTTTAACAACTTATTACTCCTTTTTTATGAATACCCAGCATTTCCCATCCTTCTTTTTTGGGCTAAGCTTTACACAAAGGAAATAGTACAGTGGACTGAGCTGCAATTTTGTCTACATTTGCTATGTCCAGTATATACAGAACGATTTATGTCTGTATATATATGTTTATCTCTACTATACATTACCATGGTAAACAGGTCCGCACTTCAGACAAAACTATAGCCTGTTGATTGATTTAATATTTCTTGCTTTTTTTAGGGATTTTTAAAATGTTTTGTTTTAGTTTTATATGCTGCCCATTTGGAGTTGGGCGGCCAATACATTTCAATGAATAATACTAAATAATATATTGTGTTTTATTGAATAGGTCACAACTAATTGGATTCGTCAAATATGCTAAAGCATTAGCCATGACTTTAATGCCATAGGAGTTCACATTATATAAAGCTGAAACCAAATAATCAGACATCAATTCAATCTAATACATGAACCAGGTGTGTTTTTGCTTTTCTTAACCAAAACTCTAACATCAGGTATGAAACCCTACCAGAAGAGATATCTTTTGTATGTGGAAAGGTACCTCAGGCTTTCATAGATTGTAACATTCTAATTGTTTCTCCTCTTTCTTTTCTTTATAGTGTGAAACAAATAATGGAAAAACAACTGTTGGGAAAAACAGTATGGTTCATTCATAAAAAATAAATAATGATTGGGTCTGTAAACATCAAACATACTTAATAATTGGGTCTGTAAACAGTATTTGTGATACTGTCAATTGCCAATTAGTCATTACTTTGTCAATGTAAAGTGTGTTTTAATATATCTGCTGAATTACATAAAGCTGTATAGATGATATTCAGGGTAATTTTTTTTCTTTTTAATATTACTATCTAAGAAACTGGACTGGAAATTTGAAATATGATAAACTTTAAAGCAATCAGCCAGAAATGTGCATAAGACATGCAAAACTAAAACTGCAAGGTGGATTAATTTTTAAAAACCTTTTCTGCTTTACTGATCTAAGAGTAAGGTACCAAGCACGGCGTAACATGCTCTCTTTCAGTGAGTTTACACATAAACACATGCTTTATTGCTATAAAAAGCAATCTATAAATTTAGCAAAGCAATGGATATTGATATTGATTTTTCTATGTTAACAATAGCATACGTGAACTACAACAAGAACTTTATATTACAGTAAATATTAAGAATGATAAATAGAAAGCAAAATGCATATCCAAATCTCATTTTGCAGTGAGATTAGAATACTCTCAATCTATAGCAGATATAAAAGAGGTTATTTACTTTGCCTTCCAGCACCTATGTGGAGTTAAAGTGTTTTAAATTTAGTTTTAGATATATTTGAATAACTATAATATAACAAAACAGATATGATTTTTTTAAAAACATATTGTAGTTTGGTCATTTTTTTCCTTTTGCTTATGAACAGGTATTTTATAAATATTAAAAGAAGTTTGTCATATGTCACAGACTTACATTGTCCTTAGGCCTTGGGGTAGTCTTCTGCGTAGAAATATTTTTTACCAGTTTTTGAACAGAAAAATCATATAATGTTAATTTTAAAGTCCCACATTTAAATGTAAGTATGCAAATATGTAAAAACTAAATACCCGAAATTTGGGAACAACTCAAACTAAACTTTGAATGGAAAAACTATTTAAAGTTCTTTATTACCCATTCTGCCAATTAATTAAATGAAACCAAATACTTATAAGAATGTAATTTATAGAATAATATTGATACTTGATCTCTCTTTGATTTAAATGCCACTTGTCTACTGTAAACATCTATGTACAAGCTTTTTCTTTGAAGCTTTTTCTGTGAGGGCTCACTGGGAATCTCATTAGTTTCTCTTAGCAATTTGCATATGCTCTTTGGTCTTCCAAATAATGAGACATCTCCTGAATTTGAGACTATAAATTTGCTTAGTGTATAAGCGCAACGCAAGTCTCAAGGCTTCCAGATTTATGTGGCTCTTGAATGATCATGGCATTGGCGTTCCCCAAGCCCATTCTCAGCATCAGGCTTGTATGCTGCATTGCAGAAAAAATATTATATGTTGAGGCATAATAGAAATAAAGGGCCCCAAAAAACCAACAGAATTTGTGAATCCTTATTTTTCCCCCAAATAGAAAACTGCTAGTACCTAATATCTAAAGATGTTCTTACTCCACAATCTGTTGCCGCACAGATAATAGTCGAACCCCAATTCTCTGATGTATATCATTGAACCACTGCTCCCCTTGAAGAGAGCAAAGAGGTATTAATGGTTTGCAGGAGTTATTTCTTCGCCACCAGCCCATTCTTCCCTTGTTCCCTTCAGAATAAAACTGTTGGGGAAAGTTTGTGTAGTAGCTGTTAGTGACGCCACAGAGCTGGTCAGTTAAGTATTTCAGTAGTTTATGTGAATTCTTTTCCTGTTCACGAATCATTCATTAACAGATATACTGATTTCTGTGAATGTGTATTGTTTTTAGGTTTTGGCCAAGTGCTATGGACTTGGTAAACTCTTTGCAGACTTTATTCTTTATTATTATTGTATCTCTTTAGTTCTGGCTGCAATGATTCTATCATTAGAATCAAATCTGATTTCCTTTGCTCCTTGGTTCAATGACAGGGGCTTTTTCAAGGAGGAAGACCCATAGAAAATGGTGAATAACTGATACCAGTGTGTACATGTGACGGCTCCTTTCCATTTAGAATGCTTTAACTAGCAAAATTGTTGCTGAATGTAAAACTGAAACCAAATGCTCTCTTATGTCCTGTCTTATGAAGCAGATATGTATTAAAGTGATTTTTCATATTGCCATATTCTTGTGCACATATTACATGAACATTAAGCATTATTGCCATTTCTGAAGATTAATTAGGAAGGAGTACAAAGCACAACAGTTTCCCAAACAATTGTGTCAACAAAAACATATTTGCAAGAATGTTCATGAATAGTAAAGAAAAAATAAGTATGAACATGGATAAACCAAACAGTCAGTTGAAAACTGAATGAATGTTCGTGAACACTACAGGAATTGACCAGCTCTTACCCTATTCCACTGCTGACTTCTCAATTCATGAATTTCTTGTTTAAAGGAATTTGTTGAAATTAAGGGGTGGTTAGATGCACCTGAAATTCATGTATCGAGTCAGTTTCAATTTACAATATTTCTTTTTAGAAATTTTGAAGAAAAGATATGCAACCTGATGGATACAATTTGAGGAAATGAGCTCCAATCTGAATCTCATTTCATGTATTGGTGATTTTTTGTATTTGTTTTTTAATCTAAATACTACATAAACAGCATGTTATTATGAGCTGTTCATCTCACTAGACGGGTTCTTTTATCTTTATTCCAAAGCTGTTTCCTCTTATGTTTCCATGAAGTGGCAAAAACATACTCTAAAAATAACGTTTGAACAACATGCAGTTTGAATTAGGTTGTATGCAGAGAGTAAATTCATATTTTCACAGAAATATTTTGAGTTTCACTAGTGATTTCAGTACAGTCACAAATTCAACTACTAACTTTAAGAAAGACAAGAAAACAGGGATAAGACATAAGAATCTTTTCTGAGATAGGAATTAAGACAGGATCCTGACTTACCCAGAAAGCAACCGAATAATAATGCATGATTTGTGTAGATAATGCTGGAATTATTTTAACTCTATTGAGAATTATTAGCTAGTGTGGGGGAAAAAAGAATCAATTGAATTGTTTGGTTAATTAGCCATTTAACAGGTTTAGTCCAATTAAGGAGATCATATTACATTTAAAGCTTATAAAATATCTCTGTGCAGCTCAATTAATAATTATCTTTGAAAGTTACTAATATTTAAATGGTTCACTGTAAAATAACTGAGACCTGATCTTATTTGGAAAACTGATGCTAGTCAAGTATGACCAGCTGAATGAAAGCCTAAACGTGTGTATTCCATTCATTTTTGACGAGGACTGGTTTTTCCCCCTATTAATTTCAATATTTAGATCAGATTTTTTTTTCAGCACAGCATGCTGTTTTAAACAGCTGCATAACATAAACTTTTTTCATGAAATAAAAATAGTCAGAAGAAAATCAAACCAAATTGACTAACTTTTGAAATTTCTATTAGCAAATGTGCTTTATTTAAGAACAAACTCCTCAAATTGGCTAGAAAGTAAAGTAATATAAATCACCCTGCTAGTATGTAGCATTAAAAAAAAGGCTTATATTTAGCTAATGAAATATTTTGCTTATCTACTACTGATAAATATGCAATTGTATGAAAGGGCAGCATTTTTGCATGGATTGATCATTCTCCACAGGACATGCATGGAACATTCATTAGAGTTAGGCATGCGTTTTATTTATCATCAAGCTCCTTCTCATTTTTTTCTTACCCTCATCCCTTCAAATCTTGATAAGGCTCTTAAAGGTCTCAATGCTCTCAGTGTCCTAAGGGATTTAATGGCACCAAGTTCTGAATAACCCAGCGCATTTGCTGTTAAACTTATCAAAGATACCTGTGGGGTGGGAAAAAAAAAAGATAAATAAAATTATCCTTTGCATTCTTTTGTGTTTAAAGCTGTAGCATTTTTTTTTTTAGCAACGCACACTCTGAAGGAACTATAGAACAGGAGACATCCCAAAGATAGGCAGGTTCTTCCATGAACTTGAAATCCTTCAACATCAGATTTGTACTAAGGTATGTAGTGGTGGGAGGAATCGGTTGCTAGCACAATTTGCTAAACTTGTATTTTGTTTAAATTAAGATTTATTAAATGAGCCATGACTGGGTTTATGCAAGTTATTTTGACAGTCGGTTGTTATGTAGCCCAAACAAGACTATCCCAAATAGCAGAAATAGGTGGAAACCATAAATAATACAAAGAGAAGGTCAAAAAGAGAAGGTAGAAAACTAGGAAAGTTTAACGAAATGAAAAAAACTTTAACAGACTGGGCATGGAGGGAAGCTGGCTAGCTGGCTGAAATCCTAAAGATTATTTATACCATGATTGTCCAACACTTGGGCTTCTCTTGGCTGCATTGAGTGAAGAGGAATTGTTTTGGGCCGCATATAAAATATGCTATAGTTAATGTTTATAAATCACATAATAACATTAAACATTTATTATCTTGTAGGGCTGCATTATTAACTGTCTGGGATCTCCGGCAGTCTTCGAGCTTTGGATTTGACCTGCTTGCTTTATACTGTAAAATTTTACCACAGATTCTACTTGTAGACATAAATAATATGGGATACCTACATCGACAATCAAGAAATCCAGCCAGCACCAAGCATTAGTAAAGTATGTTTGATATCCATATGCTACCCATTTCAGAAGCATTTCAAGAATGAAGATGTAAGTGAAGACTTTGTCAGCATATTCCAATATGGTCTTGATGGTTTTCCTCTGTTCTATGTATATGTCTTCAAAGGCCTGCAAATGGTAACCCACAAGATTTAATCTACCGGTATATTATAATGGAATGATCTCTTTTGTGGCCCTCAAAACACTCCCAGATTACATTATCTGTGGCTGAATTTGGTGGGAAATTGTCAAATAATGATAACTAATTTCAAATAGGATATTGATACTCTCATGCAATGGCTGAAATGTAATAAAGTTGTATTAAAAATGCTGAAATGCCCCTCCATGGCACTAGTGTAATAGAGTAGTTCTCAATGGCAAAATTGTTTATTTAAATCTACCTATAAAATTGTACCTTCCCCTCCTCCAGGTATAAAGGATGTAATCCATTCAAAGGTTTCTCCGGTTCCCAAAAAATATTTCATTTGATTTTGTTTTAGACATTGCAAATAGTTTTATAATTATAATGTAACCCTTCCCCTTCATAATGTTTATATATATATATATATATATATATTTATTCACTTACCAAAGCACCACTACTAAGGAGAATCATAAAGACAATGAAGGTTTCAAACCAATTGTGTTCAACTATTCGGAAACAGGTTTTTCTGAGATTCCACCATTGCTTTCCTTTTCCATCTTCTACACTAACTTGACAACACTTGAATCTTTGAACACAACCTAAAATGTATTAAATATTAAAAAGGTGAAAGAGAAACAAAAAAAAGTTTTACATTTCTTGATCTAAGACTGTCTGACAATGAACTGTAGCCTCTTCATGATGATTTTCCTATGTTATTAAGTAGAGTGATATCTTACCTTTCAATAAGGAGGTCTATGTAATGCAGGGGTATCAAACTCGCATCCTGAAGGCCAGATGCATCATGCGCTGGCCACGCCCACCCACCACCCGGTTTAGCAAAGGGGGTGGAGTTGCGATACATCATGTAATGTCACCGTGTCATCACGAGTTTCACACCCCTGATGTAGTGCTTTGTTCTGCAATTTTCATTTACTATACATGCATAATATAGGCTGGGCAGAGAAAGAGTGACTGACCTAGAGTCATCTAGTTAGGCATCTGTAGCTAGGTAGAGTAGAACCTAGTGTCCCAGCTCCTAATCCAACATCTGTAACCACCAAACTGTATACACCCGAAACATGCTTTGTATTCTTTTCAAATGTGTATGTCTTCTAGGAATAAACTAACAACATTTTTGGATATTTAATCTTTCCTGACCTTCTGTAAAACAAGCTTCAGGTTCGAGAGCTTCCTCAGGTTCTACCACTGGTTGTTCTTCAGCAGGCTGCCCAATATCAACTGTGCTCCCTTCTGATGAGCTAGAAGAATTTAGTTTCTGTCACAGGAGAAAAAAATGTAGTTAACACAGTCTAAAATAACTGACTAAAAAAAGTCCAGCCATCATTAGATGTCATTTTAAAATGTTATATGGTCTCTTGGGAAAAATGATGAATGTTAATCAGAAATAGGAACATTATTCTGAAATAGATGCCAATTTAGCACATGGATGGACAAAGAAGGATTTACTGCTCAATATCCTGAAGGCCTGCACTCAGTAAACAGGTCTGTGAATGTTTAGTGATTTCTTAATGGTATCTGGTAAATTCCATTTCTGAGGCAAAGTTAATTAAAGCCTAATGCTAAGTTATGATTACACAACAATAGCATTGTGCCTTGAGGAAAATAACAGCAGTTTACACAATAGCTGGTAAAGAACTAGTACCAGAGAACAATGAGGCTAACCATGTTTTGAATACAATGATGGTTGAATATCATATAAAATATTTGAAGTACAGAAAGAAGGAAACGTATTAAACGGAAATCTCCTGGAGATAAACTGCATTACTGGTTACTGCATTAATTATATTGAAAGAACTAAGGGCTAAAGAAGTAAAAGACAGAATATGAGAGGGAATTAAAAATGTAGGAGTTCAAATAAAAGCAGAGAGGAAGATTACTGGTGAAAATGTTCATGGTAACTCCAAAATAATAAAGATAAAAGCCTGTGGGAGGGAAGAGAAAATGAAAAGAAAGAATAGAATAGCTGATTAGATAACCATTTTCTGTTCAGAGTTTCTTTTTCTTTTTGCTTTCTTATAAAGATGAGGCATCAAATACAAAAGAAGAATCCAATTAAACAGGAAGGAGACGATGGAAAATAAGCTGCAATCAGATCTTTAAAATAATCAACATCTCATCATGCAACATTTTACGAAGCCCTATAAAGTAGTAAGAAACTATTGGTT
This sequence comes from Pseudoxenodon macrops, assembly GCA_032467955.1. NCBI lineage: Eukaryota > Metazoa > Chordata > Lepidosauria > Squamata > Pseudoxenodontidae > Pseudoxenodon > Pseudoxenodon macrops. Next base: position 140,991 of record JANHFT010002140.1, read on the forward strand.
GTTTTTGGATTTTACTGGGAAGTATGCCACAATTAAAAAACACTGAATTCTCACATTGCAGTAAAAAAAAATTAAGTAGTCATGTTATTGTGGATTTTTATCATCATTACAGATCAAGGAATACTTTGCCACAGATTTTAACAGGTTGCACTATAGAACTCAGGGGATCACCCACACAAAATGGTGCCAGTAAAAATTGGCTCTAGGGCTGGTCAAAGCAGATGATTTCAAGACTGGAGCCTGCATTTTTGGTCTGCCTGAAATGGCAGCCCAGCTAATTTGTCATATGGGAATTTGTGGACTTTCTGTTCTCCCTTTGGTGGAAATGTGTGTCTGTTCTTACTTCCAAGCTCCTGGACTTTAACAAGCTATTCTGATTCAAGATAGTTGCTTTTATAAAAAAAAATACCCCTGACTCATGCCAAAAAGCAGATGAAAACAGGACAACTGTGATCAATTTTAATCTCCCCTCCCCTAATAGCTCTTGCTTTGTCTGAGTTTAGCTGTGAAAGAGTGACAAGAACCTGAAAATAATTAAAACTATCTAGATAACCCCTGATTGCATTTTAAAATAGGATTTCTGAAATGTATTTGTTGCACTGAGAATTCACTGAGGATCTACTACTCTAGCCACTATAACAGTACACTATAGTTACAAATATTGTGGGACACAAATTTAAATTTTTAATATGGTATAATTATATATTGGAATGTAATTATATGCAAGTGGTGATGATGACAAGGTAGCTTGGACATTTCCTTCCTTCCTTCCTGTCATAGGAATGAGATGAAAGTGTTAAAGATTTAACACGAGGGAGAGAGGATTTTTGTTTCTGTAGTCCAACAACAGCAGGGAGATGGAAATGATTTTTTTTTTGTATGAGTGCTTTCCTACTGGTAAACTGGATTACTTGATAGTGAGTTCACCATGTTTACTGGAAAACCAGGTGTGTTCTATGGCTTTCAACAGAGTCTTTGTCACTTGATTGTAACTAAGGTCCTGAAATTAACTCGGGTATTATTAAAATATTGTGGCACTCTTTTTTGAATCCCCCCCACCTCAAAATAGGTAAAGGTTTGTCCTGCTAGTCATGCCTGACTCTAGGGGGCAGTGCTCATCTCTGATTCCCAGCCAAAGAGCCAGCGTTGTCCGAAGATGCTTCTGTGGTCATGTGGTTGGCATGACTATAGGTTGAAGGCTACCCAAATCTCTGTGCTATCATTTCAAAGATTTCATTTTCCCTACTAATATGGATTATGGTATAAGAAAGGATTGGATTTATAGAAGCAACATTAGCGAATAGATTATAGATTTCCTTTTAAGTGTCTCTTTTATTTACTTAGTATTCTTACTTACTATACATTTATAGTTTTCTTGGTTAGTAACCACAATCTGTCCCTTAAATTGGAAGTGAAATGATTGCTAAATGAGTATGAGGGAGGGAGGGAGGATGGGGAGGAGGAGGAGAGGGAGGGAGGGAGAGAGAGAGAAAGAGAGAGAGAACAAGAGTGAGAGAGAGAAAAGAGAGAAAACATGTGAAAGATGATCTGAAATCACAGCTGCAGAAATTTGGTCATAAATGATTTTTTTTTAAAGTCTTTAGCAACAGTTGCTTAAGACGAGGTAGCTGTTAAATGGGAAACATTCTCCAAGAATTAATCGGAGGCAGATTTTATATTCTAATCCATTTGCATGAAAATATTTCATAATGTCTAATCATTGAAATATACTCCCCCATCTCAGAAATATTTCTTATCCCCTGAATTATGTACGTTAGTAGCTTTTCAAATCTTACTTCTTTGCTTTCTTCCAAATCAGACTCACTACTGAATTCCTCAGTATTTAAATTTTCAAAGTCAGATTCTCCAACAGCGATCGGTACAGTCACCGTCAGGCTTGGATTGTTAATGAACGACATGTAATCACTTTCATCTACCACGTATCTTTCCATGGTGCTGCCGGTGCCTATGCCACTGGTGGTGGTTCCATTTCTATCTCTAAAATAATCAATCTCTTTGCCGATTTCTATGGTGTGGTTAGAGATGCAGCTGTTCTTATTGTGGAGCTCCTCGAGAGGTTTGGTTTCATCTAGAGCTTTTTGCTTTTTGACAAAGGATTTCTGGATGAACTCATGGATTTTCCTTTTCATAAAATCTACTCCTTTATCGATCCTCGCCATTGCAATCTGGAGATTGTTCATTTCATTATCATCGTCGGTAGCAGCAAGGTTATCTGCGCTAAATGAGCTCAAGAGCAAGGCCAAAAAGAGATTCAGCACCTGAAGAAAAGAAGGAAAATTCACCCTTGGTTTGGATTAGCAGATGCTATACCCTGAAATGATCTATTTGAAGTTCACCCTTCGTTTACAGACTTACAACCTAGTTCATTAATCATGTGTTATAAAAAATAGAGAGAATGCGTACATTTAAGGCTGTGCTAACCAAGATAAAGACCAAGGGGACACATGCACACACATATCCAGCCAACCTGGGTTCACACATCAAAGCATTACTTAGGGTAGACGGGTACAGATGTTTATGGAATCTATTTCACTTATGAAACCCGCCTTCCAAAATGGCACCTGGTTTTGACTAAGTCACGGAAAACCCAGAGCTGCCTTTGAGGCAATGGAAGTTCTGTAACACTGCCTTGGAAATTCATTGCTTATGGAGGCCTGCTGCATTCGCTAAAGGTTTCCTCCTAATTTATGAAACTTGAAGGAAAGATTGGCTTTCAAAAATTGTCTATGCTTGTGTGTTTGTGTTCCTACTGATATTCAGCTTTGAAACTTGATTGAAGTAATTGATAGCCTATTTATCTTAATCAGAATAAGTACCTATTTTGAAGGAGTGTCGCTACGACAGTCAAGTTGTACAAGAGGGGGAACTACAGTGGTGTTTAAGAGTTTGTAAATGTCCTGAATATTCAACTTTTAAGCCCAGATAGAACCTAAAATGTGATCTGTTCTCTATACAAATCCTAAAACTTGTAAAATTTTGTAAACTTCTAAACCTAAAAGAGAACTCAATTAAACAAATGTGTTAAAATCATTGCACTACTTCTTTTATTTACCGTATTAAGGAAAAGTTTGAAAATTGAAAAAGATACACAAGCTTTTAAGCATCACTGTATTTTCATAGGTTGGCAAATATATTTTTGTTTACCAAACACTTCTAGTGTTTCAATGAATGTTTGACAACGGCATGAAAAATCATTCTATTTGAAAAGAGGATGTCTTAAGAGATTTAAAGAGACAATATTTCTTAATATGGTCTAGAATAAAAAAATTTAAAAAAATTACATACCACTAAATTTCCAATCACCATAACCATCATGAAGACTGTAAGGCACATGGCTTGACCTGCAACCTCCATGCAGTCCCACATGGTTTCTATCCATTCTCCGCAAAGAACTCGGAACACGATCAAGAAAGAGTGGAAAAAGTCATTCATGTGCCAGCGAGGGAGTTCACAGTCTTCTGAAATTTTGCATTTACAACTGTCATAGTTTTTACCAAACAGCTGCATACCAACCACAGCAAATATGAAGACAATGATAGCTAGCACCAAGGTCAAGTTTCCTAAAGCTCCAACTGAGTTCCCAATGATCTTTATTAGCATGTTTAGAGTTGGCCAAGACTTTGCCAGTTTGAACACTCGAAGCTGAAAACAGTAAGAATTCACATGTAAGAAAAATGTATATAATTTATATCAATGAGGAATTGGTACAGGCTGGCTATAATGCAGAGAACCACCAGGCCACACTACTAGCTGTAAACGTGTAGCCTGTGAATTGTTTTAATTCCTCTGGTACCCATTTATAACACCGCAAACCCTCTCAAATTGCAAAACTCTCAATTTTCACCAGTGGGCTTTTGTTGTCATTATCATTCTTATTGTTAATTGTCTCTCAGAATACTTTAAAATTCTCCAATCCCCTTTTTAAAAATAACAAATCAGAACTCTGCTTCTATGTCGCCATAAAAGTGAACCCCATTTCACCAAAACCTGTAGTTGAAATAAACACAAAATAAAGAAAATATCCCAAACCCGGGGGGAAGGGGGGAGAGAGAATGGTGTGCCCTGCTCTACTTTCATTTGTTACATACTGAACAATGGGTTTGGGTTACAGCTCTAAAAACACAGATTTCTTTAAGTAACAATTGGCAAACAAAATACATGTTCATGTTTCAGTTTTCCTACACTCCTTGCTTTTTTTTAATTGTTGATGTGCATCTGATTGCTAGCACGAACTGAGAAAATATATTAATGCTTTTAAAAAAAACACCTCCAAATCATCCAATATTCTTTCTTTACCAGCAGCAATTTTTGGAGTGAAAACAAAGATCTCTTTCACACCATGGCATCAAAATTGATTGTTTAACATTTTGTAGAGGTTACACCCTTACATCAGAGGTGGGATTCAGCATGTTCTGACCGGTTCTGGAGAACCGGTAGTGGAAATTTTGAGTAGTTCAGTAGAACCGGTAATACCACCTCTGACTGGCCCTGCCCCCATCTATTCTCTGCCTCCTGAGACCCAGCTGATCAGGAGGAAATGGGGATTTAGCAGTAAATCTTTCCCTGCCACGCCCACCAAGCCACGCCCACAGAACCGGTAGTAAAAGAATTTGAATCCCACCACTGACTAGAAGGATTTGGTGGGAGATTTCTGGTCTTCTGTCCCTTCCTTCCTTCCTTCCTTCCTTCCTTCCTTCCTTCCTTCCTTCCTTCCTTAGGGAGTAGCAATAAAAAAAATCCCTGCAAAGCCCGGAAAATGTTAGCACCTGGTTAGATCTGGAAGAAAAAAAAGCTTCTTCGGAGGGAGTAGCAATGAAAAAAGCCTGCAAAGGTGGGAAGATCGTTAGCGCCTCGTTAGGACTGAAAAAAAAGCTTCGAAAAAGCTACATTCGGAATACAAGACGCACCCAGATTTTCAGTCTCTTTTAAGAGGAGGAAAAGTGTGTCTTACACTCCGAAAAATGCGGTAAATCCTTCCATTCTCCCCCCGTTCAATCAGAACTGAAAAAGCTTCTCGGATGAGAAGCAAAACGGCTTCAAAGAAAAGCAAGAAAGTCCAAGTTGCATTTTGAAAAAGCACCTTTGGGTGCTTTCGACCTGGAGGACTGAGAATCTCCATAGATAGGTCTTACATAAATGAAGCTCCGTTTTCCTTTGATGAAATGGGGGTGGGGAGTTTTTGATCCTCCAACTCTGCTACTTGACTTGGCCAACTTGAATGTCAAAAACCCACATCCTGAAATTGGGGGGCACGTCTGGGGAATTTGGAGCCCGTCGTTTGAGGAATCCAGCTCTTGTTTCATAGTTTGAAAGATATTTTGGATTCAAGATAAGCAAGCATTTATTATTTTTCCACTAAAAAAAAAAAATCGTTTAGGGCAACGGATGAGTCATAGCTCCCGAATTAGCCTCCAATGCACCTGAAGGTAGGACAAGAAGCAATGGGTAGAAGCTTCTCAGAGGGACAGCTAACCTGGAAACAGGGAGGAATTTCCTGACAGGGAGGATGATTGATCAGTAGAACAGCTTGCCTGAAGGAATTGTCTGTGTTCTCCACTTTTGGAGGTTTTCAAGAAGAGATCAGACAACCATTTGTCTGAGATAAGATGAAGCTCCTGCCTTGGCCAGGGAGTTGAGTAGAAGACCTCCAAGGTCCCTTCTAGGCCTAGGATTCTATAATCCAGGCCCTAGATACCTTTGGAGAACCATCAAGGGGATAGGTAGGTAGGTAGGTAGGTAGGTAGGTAGGTAGGTAGGTAGGTAGATAGATAGATAGATAGATAGATAGATAG